>VZUI01047501.1:0-64679 GCA_013401135.1 Cettia cetti | reverse complement strand
GCTCCGCCCGGGCCGTGCCGGGCGCGGGGAGCGGCCGCGGGCTCGGCCCCCGCCCGCCGCGCCCGCCGGGACAGGTGCAAGCGCCGCAGCGGCTCTCGGGGATCCGTCGCCTCCCTCGGGTTTGGAAGCGATCGTGCCCGGCGCTACCTTCGGGCGCAGACGGAGGTGCAGCCGCTCGCAGCGGCGCTGCGACCTGGCGAACCTGAAAGTCCCTCTCTGCCCACTGTGGGAAGCGTTCGCTGGCAGCTGATGTCCCGACCCGGGAGTCGCCGGGCCGGAACATCCCCAAAGATGTCCCTCGTTATCGCAGGCGCCAGGCAGCATCTCCTCTTGGCAAAGCAGCCCGAGCCCTGCCATAGCGCCCATCACCACCGGCAGCACTTCTGCAAGTGCAGAAGCGGCTCTGAGAATAAAGAAGCTCAGGCGTACCGCAGGAGGTGACCAAAGCTGCTGCTACGGCCTCAGCCACCCGCTCTGCAAACACAGGAGAGGTCTTCTCTGCTCGTCCCTCTCCTGCGCTCGCTCCATCTCTCCCTCCCTGCCTGGGATGGGGCTCAGACACCCTGACTCAAAGGGAAGCTCCAAGACAGAGGTTCCTCTCTGTTTGGTACACCGGGAGATCAACACGAAGGGCATGAAACGTGTCACGGTGAAGGGTGATCCCTTCTGCCTCGGTCACGGTCACACCCAGCACTGGGACAGTCCATTCAGTGTTTTCTCCAAGTCCTGTTTGCAGCAGAGGCAGAGCGCATTCTTTATTCTGGTATCGCCTCTTCCCTGAACTGCATCCGTGAATTCTTTTAGTTCCAGACCATGCCTGCGGGCAACAGGCGGTGATGGTGGGAGGAGGAGCAGTGCAAAGGTGGGTTTGGGGCACCACAGGCACCAGGACCCCGAGAGCTGATCCTGAAAGGCTGCAGCCTTGCTTACACGCAGGAAAGCTGTCCCGGCTTCCCAGCAATTCTGCTCTGCTGGAAGTTGTCGTGCTGAGGAATTGTTAGAAGGCAGGTTTGAGGTGGGGCTCAGCATGGGCCAGCCACAGCTTGACACGCTGATACCCAGCCGCTGGCAGCATCCAAAGCCCTGACAACCCATAATTACCTATTTATCTGACTGCTTCAGCACGCTCCCGGTGTCACCAGCACAATTATGCAGTCCCATTTCCGCCGTTTCACTTTTCCCCCAATTCACTAATTCACCCCGTGCAAAATTAGCTTCCCCTTGATGACTGCAAGTGATTATCCAGAGCAAAGATGGCAGTTTATGATTATTATAGTGAAATGGAGCTTGCTCAGCACTCTGCTTAATCCAGGGCCAGCACGTTTAGTGCAGGGCCCTCTGCTGGCACCCTCAGGGAGCCCTCATTTCATAATTTTTCATATTTTTCTAGGTTTTGTCATAATTCAGCTTCGTAATAGAGCCATCAATAAGCTAATTTTGACAGCACCTTTTTCAGTCTAGCTCTTACACATTATGGTTTCCTCTGAATTTTCCATTACAGTGTGTGTGCACGTGTATTACAAATAAAATACAAGAGGCAGATTGAGTTGTTATTTCAAAGGATTTTTTTCTAAATGTGTATTTTCCAGAATGAGGAATGGATCTTTTACAGCTGGTGAAAGATGACTGGGGTTTTACCAAGCAGCTGTAGTTAGCTACTTCCTAAAGTCAGCTTTGCTAATCTTGTTTGGGTTGGGCTGGGGTTTTTTTCCAGATTCAGAATTGCCTTGCTTGCAGAAGACCTACTGCAAGCATTCCAAGTCTTGCTTCTTTTTAGGAGGAAACCCATAAGACAAGGCTCTCACTCAGGGATGGGAGTGACTGTGGCCAGGCAGTGACTTCTCTGTGAAGCTGGGGGCAGGCCATGGTCTCTCTTTGCAACAGAGCAGTCAGCATTTTTCACTTTCATGAAAATCTCACTCCCCAAATACAAGCACAGAATGGAGTCCAGCCTCCAGGCATCTCTGCCAACAGGGTGTAGATGCTCCTGACCTGCCATTTCAGGGTCCAGGGAGAAGAATCCATCTAAATGTCTATTTCAGCCTCTCAGCATAGAGCTTTATTGCTCTGACAAATACTCAGTGCTGTTCCCCAGGACAAGGGCAGGTAGAACTATCTGAACCCGCTCAGAGCACAAACCCACCCCTCCCGAGAGAGAAAATGCTTCCTACAGGTGAAAGGCAGGAAGATATAATTAACATTAATCACTGTCAAATCTTACCCATGGCTTAATGAGCTTTCCTGCACAGCAGGACGTTGTGTCAGCCATTTCAGTCACAGTGTGGGGAGGGGCAGGAGGGGCTGCAGCCTTGCCCTGATGTTCCCAGAGCTCCGCACTGCTCCAGACACCACCTGCTGCACACCGCAGGCCTGTAGGGAAGTCACAGCTCCCTGCTGGGGAGCAGCACCACTCACAACCCTCCCAAAATTTGGACTCCTGCTGCCTCAGTCCGCCACAGGAGCTGGACTCACAGTGTGCCCGAGCTGCAGTGACGACTGTGACCCCACCACCATCACCAGGACTGTTGTGTGAGTTGTGCCAAGCAGAAGCTTCTCTCTTGCCTCCCAGAGACTGATCATCTCCCCAGCTGAAAAGCCAGGCTAACTCATGGGGACAACACAGCGTCACCCTGAACCCCTTTGTCCTGCTGCAGATCTGTGGCATATCACTGCCCCATTGACTCCAGAAGCCTTTTCTTGAATGAATTTGCCATCTTAACTGCAGTACAAACCTGTCCTTTGCATTTAGTGACAGGGAAAATACCAGATTTTAAACCGGTGTTTGTCATCCTAAAGACAGCTGAAGAGGAAGATGGCTTACACATAACTGCCTGTCCGAGTCCACTCCTTCCACAGGATGGGAAGAACATAGGGGAACATAAGGAACAGGTGGACACCATTACTA
This sequence comes from Cettia cetti, assembly GCA_013401135.1. Classification (NCBI taxonomy): domain Eukaryota; kingdom Metazoa; phylum Chordata; class Aves; order Passeriformes; family Sylviidae; genus Cettia; species Cettia cetti. Next base: position 61,774 of record VZUI01047501.1, on the reverse strand, counting down.
CTAGAAAGTAAGAACAGAAAGGACTTCACAGGCAGAGTATTCACTTTGAAAGGCTCGGGCTGCCTCTCCTTGTTTGTTAACACGTTGCCAGAAGTGAGCGTGGAATGCACCGAGCCCATGGCCCTATTTGCTATGGGAAAAGTGGGATCTAGATACCAATGTGCATTTAAAAGTCAACAACACACGAGGCTAGCTGTCAAGAAGGGAAAGGAAGCAGCTTTCAAGGCAACAGGCATCTGCAGAATTTGGACAGAGGTGTTTACACATCACCTGAGGCAGAGAGCTGCAGAAAAAGCTTTGCAGACACTGTGATCAACTGCACTGAAGAGTGAGCGCTGTGACAGATCCGCATCAGCACGCATTGTATTTAGAAAATTAAAGCTTTCTGTCACCTCTGAAATACTTTGGTATCAAAAACATCCTGCGCTGTCATTTCAGTCTTTCACATTTCATTTCTGACTGACCCTTAAATGCAGTGATAGGCACAGAAACCATCCTCCCCACAAGCACATGTGTGCACCCAACCACCAGGTTTCAGCAAGCGCTGCAATCCCACAGCAGAGTGAGCACATTTGGCTGACAACAGCACCGCCAAATGTGCTTTCCACGGACGTCTGCTCCATACCAGGTGGCCATCTGGAGCCACTGACCATGTGGGGCCATCTGTGGCACCAGGAGCCCCTTCCTGCTGGCCAGGCAGCAGTTGCCACGGGCTTGGCGCAAACCTCAGCAGCAGCGAGGTGTCCGCTGGTATCTGAGCCAGATCACCTTCCTCTAAGGTTGTGAAAGTGGGACATCCAGAACAAAGAGCCTTCAAGGTGTGGCTGCACTAAAGATGGCTTCTCAAGACCCTCTGATGAAAGCCTTGAAAGCTAATGAGATTAAAAATTTCAGAAATTCAGCTGAATGATTATGTCAGAATTTTAGAGCCCTCTCAGTGATTTTTCATCATCTTTGCTTCCACATAACACAGCAAATAATGAAAACCACAAAAGCCGTCTGCTGCAATATATATTTTAATTCAAAGTGAATCTTGACAGTAATACACCATAAATTCTTATTTTGACACTCACCAAAATAGTCACCTGGAAAACCCGCTTTTTGTGACAAAGTACAGAAGGCTTGGTCACATTTAAATCACTGAGAACTAGAAAGAAATACTATCGCAAACTGTAAGAGACATTACATCCATAAAAAATTTTCCCAGTCCTCATATTGTAATATTGCACAGTGCAATTGCTACATGGCAAACTAGTGTAGCAGAGAAATCCAAAGCAAAAAAAAAAAAAAAAAAAGCCACAAGTTTACAAATTGTTAAACAGTAACAGTTCAACCCTATTAATCAAGTCTCTATTACTGGGTGTTTCTAGAACAAGTCTTCCTACAGCTTGCAGTATGATTTAACTTTTACTTAACACAAACCACGTTAATTAGCAGTAAAAACAGAAACTTTAAAAATTAAAACAAAAAAAGAGAGTTAATACAGTAGCATATTTGACCAATAAAACACCCTGAAGTTAAAAACCAAACACAAGAAATTCATATAAAACCTTGCAAATTAAAGTAAGATGCAGATATGCAATTCCGTAGTCATGCAGTGTTTTATTTAAAAAAGGCATTAAAATGGTATCATGTAAAAATGCTTCTCAGAGGATGACTTTTTTCACCGAATAGGCCCTCGCCCTGAAAGCTTTTTTTTTTTCCTGCAGATGGGCCCCAGACACTTGCAGCGACAAGAGTCCGTTCTCTCAGAGTATATTGCGGGAGGAGGGGGGAAAGTCACCTGGTGTGTTGAATTTAAGCTGTGGCAGGATCCCAAATATTTCATTCTTTGAAATGCAGACATTTCTATGATTGCAACACACAGAAAGAGCAGCAGACCTAACTCGGGGCGCATTTACAGCAACCTTTTCCTGCATATGGCAGGACACTGTGGTGATTTAACAAGCACGTCAGCTCCAAACCCTAAGCACAGTAAAAAGAAAGTACAGAAAATACATCAGACCCATGATGATCCCCGTAGCCCCAGGAAAAAAAAAAAAAAAAAAAAAAGAAGAAAAAAAGCAGTTTAGTTTTGTTTGTTTTTGTTGTTTTTTTTTTTTTTTTTTTTTTTTGTTACCACGATACAAAAATCGATGTGCTCCGTTTCCATTGGTGGTTCTTGCTGTGTCCATTGCCTGCAATGGAGTGAGCACCAAAAGAAGGGAGTGAACAGAAAACTGCCTGCTGGACCACACAGCACGAGTTGGAAGTGGTAAAGGTGGACATCCAATTTGACTCCCTGTTGTTTAGGCTTCACATACGTGTTGGTGAGATTTCAAATTCATCAGGATACTCCTAGTTGCTAATGTATACTTTATATACACACACATTTGTACAAAATGCATAGAGTTGATTATAAAAACATTGAAACTTTTGGGAAAAGTTAGGTTTCTTAATTTTCAGCGTGATTAAAAATGTACTGCTGGTATTTTGTTTTTTTTAATGATCTAATACTGTTGTATTTTAGTTATTACTTAAAAAATAAATCAAATGTAGGCACATTTATTTCATTCAGACATTCATTAAATAAAACACTGCTTGTGTTAGTGGAGTAAAGAAAAAGATTACCAGTTATTAGCTTATTGACAGAGTTAAACTCAAAATGCTTTGCACACTTATTCCAGTCAACATTGCAAGGATTGTATTCCAGATATTGTTTTAAAAAAAGTTAAGTCAAGCCTGCAAGATGCAGCTTCTTAAGTGTCTACACAATGCCAATATGAAAACATAAAAAAAATTAAGTTACATTAATACATCCACTTATATGCAGTGATGAGCTCAAAGTTAATGGAGATAAAATACTGATGCAAATAACACACCCCAAAAAAACATATGCAATCATCTTCCATCATTTACAGTATAGTAGTTACGACACTTCAAACATGAAAACGAAATGAAAACTAAAAAAAAAAAAACAAAACAAAACAACTCAAACAAAAAAACCAAACCCAAACCCAGCTTCTATTTTATGTAATTAGACTTGTACAGAAATTAGAAGGCTAAGAAAGAACTAGTTAATCACCTAATTTCACAGCTATCTGAAGTGGCAATCATTATATAGCAGCTTATCTATGATACATTCAAGATAAATGATACAATTTATTACTTGCCCATAAGCTAAAACACAGCCTCAGCTTAATACCTTCTGTAAATCCCATCTCTACACTACATTATACTTGAGGTCTATGAAAAAGTAGCTACCTTTTATAGGAAATGGATGATTAAGTCTTTGGTGCTGCAAAAGCAACTTCATTTGAACAGAACAAAAAAAAAAAAAAAAAAAAAACCAACAAAAAAAAAAACCAACCAAAACAAAAAGACACACTTCCTAAGGAGAAAAAAAAAAAAAAGCAAAAAGCATGTAATTTACGTCCCTGACGGAATGTATTAAATAAGCAAACACCCACAACAGGCTAAAACAAATACTATTCATGTAAAAAGACTAAAATCTCTCCCATGCATAAATGAAAGATTGCACACAAAGAACTCACATCTTTTTCAAGCTTCAACAGTAAATATTCTGCTACTAGTTATTAAATACTGCATGGTTTGCTCAAGCTAAGATGAAACCACATCATGGATCAATGAGCACTTGGCTTCTCCTTTCATTAGCTAGTCAGTCATGCCTACCTCACCTCTAAACATTTTATTATATCCAATTAGACAAACACTTTTAAAATAAACTACTTAGGTTGTATTGCAGTTCCATTTACCAGCATGAAATACTGTCTTGTGTGTCACTACTCAATAGCTACTGAATCAACTTTCCATACACACTACTAAAGTCCTGTCTTGAAGCTAGATCATTCTGGGGGGGTGGAGGGGGGGGTGGGAAAAAAAAAGACAGCAAAATTCAGCTACAGCAAAATATGCTGCCTTCTCAATCAGGAAAATACACCCAATACCAAAATAATACCACACAAAACCCAAAATGAGCATCACGCTATCAAAAAATCAGCAGATCTGAATTTTTAAGTGCTGCAGTCCTCAACATTTATATGTAAGTAATAACATTAACAACCTCAAATATTTAAGGCACTATGTGTGGGAACAGTTTACAATGCAGCTGAGATTATTCGGACAACAACATTTAAGAGCAATGTTTAGGCCTTTTCCTTGCCCATGCAAAAGACACATGCAATGTGAAGAACAACAGCTCAACTTTTCGATAAGTGACTCAACATTTAAACATCAAGGTACGCAACACAAACAAGTTACTTCTACACTGTACTGCTGACACGTGCATCTGTTGCTCTAGTTTCTGTACACTGAATGGCTTCCCAAACGTAGACGTGTCTTGCACTAGTTAGAAGGCAATTTTATAAAAAATAGCAGGAGCAAAACCAGATTTCTGCTCCCGTAAGTCACCTGTCTAAAGTTACTACATAAGAAGATAACATGACCAAAGACAAGTTATACCAAATGTGCAAAACACATTAAAAGTGAGTTTTTTTTAAAGCTCAGAGTTGTTTAAATTGCACCCAAGTCTACACGATTCAAAAAAATAATTTTCCTGTTGTGCCATGGCTAGTACGTAATAAATACCATGTTTCTTCTTAAACCAAACCCCTGCTTCAGTCCCGGAGCTTCCCCAGCAGACCGAGTCCTCACATGAAGGGGTACTGGCCGAGCTTGGTGGGGCTCAGCGGGAAGCCCGCGTAGGCGGCGGGCGACGCGGCGATGTACGAGGGGGGCGCGAAGATGGGCTTGTACTGGCTCTGGTGCACGGTGGGGGAAGGCAGCAGGCGGGGGTTGATGCCCACGGGCACCTGGGGCACCATCCCGCTGGGGTGGCTCAGGCTGTAGCTGGGGTGCTGCAGCAGGGCTCTGGAGGCGCAGGGCGAGGCCAGGAGGTGCGCGACGGGCGCGGCGGTGCCCAGCGGCGCCGGCGAGGCGTACGGGAGGATGGTGGGCTGCCCGCCCAGGTGGGAGCTCCCCGGCAGGTGGCTGGGGCTGCCCTGGGGCAGGGAGAATGCAGGGCCAGCCACCGTGGCCGCCAGGAAAGGCTGCTGCTGCTGCTGCTGCTGCCTCCGCGGGGTGAAGTTCCCATTCCACTCCTGCGGCCCCGAGCCGAAGTGCTGGACCTGGCCACAGACAGGGAGAGGGGCAGGGCTTAGCGATCCCCAGAGCAAAGAGAGCAGGAAAAATGGAGGAGAAATGCACTAAAACTAGTCAACTTAAAACCGGGAGGAATATAGAGACAGGAGTTATTAAATGCTTCAACAGAACGAAAAAGATAGAGTAGCTATTTAGGTAGCAGCACAGACAATAAGAGATGGGAAACGGAACACGAGTTGTTTCAATGCTCTTGCAAAGGGGAGGAAAAAGAAAAAAGGATAAAATGCCATGCTGGGCTGTTTTAACAGAAATACCATGTATCACATGAGCAAGGTGCTTATTCCACTCTACTCAGCACTGGCTTGGCATCAATTGGAAGTGCTGCATTCAGATTGGGCACCATAATGAGGCACAAAGAGGACAAATAGGAGAGAAATTTTAGAGGAGAGCAGAAAAAATAATAAACGGATTGAAAAATATCTGAGACAACTAGGCAAACAGAAGTCTAGGTCTACAATCACAGGAAGATGTGGCAATCATTAACAGTTACAAAGAGAAAAGACAAAAAAATCAATTACTCCCATTCAATGATGCAGACTTCAAACTACATAGGGCATCTACCAAAGAAGGAAGGATCAGCATAAATTTTTGTAATGAAAATAACATTCTACGCTTTCTGCCAAGAGGCTGAGGAGCTGCAGACATTGAAGAGATTAAAAATTAATACCATGCTGATCATATTAAGGTTTGCTTAGAATTAATTAAACCAATCCTTTTGCATAATCATGCAGAAGGGGAGACTGTGTCACCCACCCAAATGTTTCTTTCAGTCTAAACTATTCAAGCCATTATTGCTAAACCCTCTTATCTACATATAGCATGCTTTCATTTAGCATTTAACTTACAATATTCACAGTTTCTCGGCAAGACTTACACAAACAGGTAAGTCTCTCACATTAATGTAGCTCCAGCTATCTAACCAAAACCTCAGCGTAGCTACAGCTCCAAGATAATTAATTAAAAGGGGCTTAAGCTTGATGTCAGGTGTCAACTTCAGTTCCCAGTCACAGCAGACACATTTACTGTGTTGTTGGGCAATGACAAAAGTGACTTTGAAACTAGCTTTAGGTATCTTCTAACATTGGATGGAACTACGATCACAGTCTCATCTCCCCTCCAGATTCATTACCTGGCAGCAAAGGGAAGAAATAGTCGGGTTTGCTGAGCTCTATCTCACCTGTGGATAGTCAAACTAGAAGATTCTCATGCACACTACTGACAGAACAACACTGAGATACAGCTACAGAATCTACCTGCACACTATGAGTATTTTAGCATTTAGACGTAGGAAAAATAAATGCGAACGTATTTTTCTTTTTGCCTTGTGCTTTGATATTGTGCAAGCATTGACAATTTTCCCAGTGTGGCTTTTCTGTTGTTTTGTTGGTTTTTTTTTTAAATAGAGTTTAAAGAAAATGACCCAAAATTAAAGATACTTATGACTCGCCCAGTAAGTTGAAATCCATTTTTCAAGATTTGAAAACGCCTTTAATCAAGCTGCTGAAAACCTGCAGCTGCCATAGACAGCAATCGAAACCGTGAGCATCCAGTGTGGAACTCAACTCTACACCCAGAGCTTGCCGGATGCAATTGCACATACCTGACTGAAGTTTCCATGTTGCTGATGGAATGCTGATGTCACTTTCTGCTGACGGTTTCCCACCACAGAAGACTGGTTTATTCTTCCCAGGACAGACCGACCCTTTCTCAGTGGCTGGCAGGTAGCAACTTCCAAGACAGAAATTAACAATGTTATGCTGTTGTTGTCACTCCTCTCTTCTGGCAAAAGTTAGACAAAGTTTCATTTGCTTAAACATGCAGGGAGACATAATAATAATAATACGCCAGTTAATGTCAAACCCCAGCATGGTTTGGAAGTGGTTGCTACAGATTAGCAGTTGTATGAGCAGGTCAAAATCTGCATATATACATGGAATAAATACTGAAAATTCTATTGTTATCTACTGGCACAGAAGAACACCTGAACTAACTTACCTGTATTCACCATCTGTTCCTCAAGATGTAACCTGTTTTCAAGTCTCATGGGTGGTACCACTACTGTGCAAACAGTTGATTTGGTTTCAGGGTTAACTGAGGCTCTTGCTTCCTTATTTTTATTTTTATTGTTATTGTCTACAAAGCCATTTTCCACAAAGGGGCTGTCATGTCCTGAGGAGTCTGAGCTTGGGGAACCATCCACTGTATCACATCCACTTTCCTGTTCATCATCTGACATACTGTCAAAAAGTAAAAGTATTGCAATGAAGAAGAGAGATTTTCATGATAGAGGTACATTTCCTGAAATTAACACATTAAATTTTATAGAAGTAAAATTACTCAAAGGCAGATAAAAATGATACACTTTAATTAGACATGCATATATATTCAAACTCATCCTACCCATAAATTGCAAGGCACAGAGAAAAGAGATAACTTCTTTATATTAAAAATTGATGGAATGCATGCTTAACTTAAAGCATACAAGAAACAGCAGAGAATTCACTAATGCCTAAACATATGGTCAAATCCTTTAGTGATTTTACAGCTCACATAACATGTCCTTATTGCATGTTGTTTAAAATAGGATAAGACAATAAAACCGCTTATGAAAATTAGCTTTTTGTGAAAAGTGCTATGAGGATCAGCACAAAAGTATGAAGGTTTAATCAACAGAATCAGGTAATTCTGAATACTTTTTTCAAGTAATGACGAGTGATATTGTGACAACTACTGAGCAATTAATTGTACTTCTATATAATTAACTTTTGATTCGAGTTGCTAATTATATGACTTAATATCAAGTAGATTGCTACTGAAACCAGGAGCCAACAAATTCCTCTGCTATTGATATAAAGTTGAATTACCAAAGGGAATTCAGTTACAGGTCAGTTCCTTACAATTCAAAGAAAATACCATAAAATCAAGCAGGTGTTCATAAAAGCATACCTGAATTTTTGAATGTTTTGATACCAAAGAATACCAAAGGACTGAGAATGTTAACTACCAACCAGTAAGACTACCTGGTGCAGGCTTGGGAGTTTCACCTCCTTGTACATGCTCTGACAGAATCTTTAATTATTTTCAACAAACTTTTTTCATTAGGACCTTAATTAGAATTCATTTTGCACAATAAAATTGCTGAAGGCTCAAGTTAGACATGAGGCAGTGAAGATAAAAACATTTAAAAGCTGTTCACATGAACAGTGTTCACCTAAGTAAGCCTTACCTATGGTAGAAGAAAAAAAGGCATCAGTGTCAATAAAGATTACAAGATACACAATAGGAAAACCAGAGGCTGCAAAAATTAAAAAATATGTAGGGACCAGATCCATCACATACTACTTTGGCTTATTTCATCTTGCAACTCTGGAAGATTTTTACTCCAAAGGAAGTTGCATGCAACTCTGTGTGAACACCATTCACTCAGTATTCTGCAAGCTTCCAATGCAGCAGGACAGACCAGTTAGGAATGAGAACAGAGCATTCTGTGCTGTGCAACTGTAGGCCAGTAAATCAATTTTTAAACAGATCATTTACCCTCACCAGCTGGCAACATAACAAAACTTGTGCATTTTTTACTACAAACTGGGCCTGCTGTATACTAAGATGTTTCTTTTTGCTGAAAGGAGGCGGAGTTTTCACCTGTTGGACCTCTTGCAAGGAGAGGGGCTGGACTGCTCCGAGGAGCTGGTGCTGAGCGTGCTGTCGGGGCTGCTGAGGGAGCACACGCGGTCGATGTTCAGGGTGTTCTGGCAGGCTTCACACTCCAGGCTACCTTTGCACCTGCACACAGAAACACAGTCAGCAAACACACCATTCACCACTCACTTGGGTGCAATAGCAGAATAAAAATGGGGCCATTATTTGAAAAGGCCTCTTAAATGTAAACTAACATCCAATTCCTTGCTTCTTTTACATCCAAAACAGGTTTTAAACCTTTTCAGGGTTCTTTTAAAATTCTAGACTAAACAAGCATTTTTTGAAACCTACTAAATGGGTTTTTTTTTTTACTGAATCAACACTAAAACAAGTAGATTAAAATTTTTACTAGAGCAGTTCAGAGCCCTGAAACATTTGACAAAGCTTAGATTTATAATACAAGTTCCTCCAGTTAAGAATTATTACAAGTAAGGATCAAGGCAAAAAAAAATTAAACTTTTAAGCCTTGCATGTTTCTGTGATGGCTCTGTGAAAGAAAACTCCACTGGAGGACAATACTCAGCACCTGCTTTTGCACCCAAAGGTTCAACCTTTCCACACTGCTAGAGGAATATTTTCTACCCATAGGTACATAATAGTATCTATTGGATGCTACTGCTAGAATGGTAATACTGAGTATACACAGCAAGAATACAGTTCTTCAGCAAAGAAGAACAATGTTCTTGCTGCATATATTAAATTTTTTTCATGAAAAAAGTTATGAGAAAAACCCTAAAATCCCGTGGTTCGAAAAGGCGTAACACACAGAGTACTGAGGCAGATTTAGACAGTGCGCTCCCTTCCGATGCCACGGAATTAACTCCCCGCTGAAACCTGTCTAGGAGCACAATGTTCGTCCTTCCCAAGCTCAGACCCACGAGTTGTGCTAAGACAGCTGCATTCAAGGCAAGCTTAACCAAAACCAAGGCAGAGGCTCACTCCCTCAGCAGGTGCGCGGGCGCCGCGTCGTACTCGTCGGTGTCGCTGCTGCTGATGGTGATGACGCTGACGGCGGGGCTGGGGGAGCCGGCCAGGAACAGCGCCTGCCGGGGGCTGCTGGCCACACAGGCCTCAGGGGTCAGCCTGACAGAGCCCTGGCAGCACCCGGCCTCCCTGCCCTCCGAGTTCAGATTGTCCTGTGCTTCTAGGCAGCTTATTCTCTTGACAGCCTTCAGGTTGAGGATCTTTGGAGAGATGAAGGCTGAGTTTTGGATGTTGGTGTTTTGTAGCATGTTGCTCCTGGGAAGGAAACACGTGGTTTGGGGTTTAGCCAATCTCTGCCCAAGAGACCCGAAACTGTGCTGCTTTCAACAAAACCAAAGCAGGCAATGTAGGCTAGGACACCAATTTAAAAAAAACACAGAACGGTAAACACAGGCAAAAATACTTGGCATGGATGGTTTCAGACATTAGCAAGAAAGATACTAAGTATGTAATATCAAAGACATCAATATCTAGTACAGTATACTAAAAACCCCACTTTCTAATAAAGGTAAAAACAAACAAAAATCCCACTTGGCTGAAAAACAAGCAAACAAAATCCAGCCAGATTTCCTGCAAAGATTTCCCCCGAAAACAAAAGCTGACAGCCTCCAGATGAACCCCTTGCTTAATACAGGACTGCTGACACTGCCCACATAACCCATACTTTCCCCCTTTTGGAGCACCCCACACCCTTGCCACCATTTAGCATGGCAGTGGGGCGTATTTTCCTCAGCAAGTGGCTGAAGTACTTTTGGCTATCAGTGAAAGATGACTGCAGGGCACACAGCAACCCTGTTATACAGCATCTCTCTATTTTCAGTCGTCTAAACCTGATATATCCTCCCTCATGTTAACTCAGGAATATCTCATTAGAGCTACCTTGGTATATTCTCATACCTTCACAAAGCCTGTAAAGACATTCCACCATGATAGGCACATACTAATCAAGAAGAATTAAAACTAATTAGTATTGCAACTATTGTTCCATCTAGTCTACTACCAAAATAACACCGAAAACTTAACAAGAAAGGACACATTTTTCCAGAGGACAGTCTAAGAGGAATTGTGTCCAACAAAGATGTCACTTCTTCTACAAGTTGTTCCCTTGCCCACAAAACAGCAATGACAGGTACACTGTCTTGGAATGTTCTGTCTTAGAAATGTTCTACCGACCTGTTCTGGCACAGTTTGTTCCTCTTGGTAGCTGCAGGCTGAGGCCAGACAATGTGCGCAATGCCCACACTAATTGGCTGAGGGGCAGACAAGGTTATCTGATGTGTTAGAAGAGGCTGTGGTACCACTGAGCTGTAGTGGGTGCCCTGGGTGATCATCTTCCTGAGGAAAAGGAAAGGCAGGTTTATATTGCAGGTCTTTTGCACCAGCACCCCCAATCCTCCTTAAATCACAGCCAGTGAGGTGTGGCATCAGGATGCAAAATCCTTCTGGGCCAAACCCACACAGGCCCAGGGGTGCTCAGAGGCGTGAGGGCTGAATTAGAACCTTCAGAGAAACTAAAATACATAAATCCACTCAGACATGAGGTGGAAATGCAAGTTTAGTTTTAAGTAGGTAGAGAATTTTTAAAATTCCTTAAGCAAATAAGAGACTGAACAAGTTAGTAAGAAAAGGACCTAAAACCTAGTTGAAAGTTCAGTGGCATTGCCCTTTGCAAAGTTAGTTAAGCTGTAGACATAACAAAAACAATGTAGCCTTGCTAAACATTTCTAGCTGGAACAGGCAAAGTTATACCCATAGATTTTGTGTAAGAAATTACAAATACTGTTGCACATCAATCTTAGCTTAGGATAGGTCCAACAAGGCAATGCTGGACTTGGTGTTCCTACCTGATTGGTTAAAAATAGAATAAAATGCACCGCTTTGAGGATGCTAAGAGGCACATGAAACACAGATCACAGATGCTGTTGTTGCTGCTGCTGCTAAGATGCTGCTGCTTCTGCTTGGGACATGGGGACTCCATGCTAGAAGGCTTTCTGCACACTGGCATAACACCTCTGCCTTCCTGAGACTGATTTAACGATGCAAAAAAGGACTTTGTTTTTACAAGCACCCAGCTTCTGTAGTTTTCAAGATCTCTAGGACAGTGTGGCACCAAAGCAGGCGGACTTACCCCCAGTCTCCAAGCCTCTGTGGGCCAGCCACAGGATCAGAGGCCAGAGATGTGGCTGGAGCTGCCACTGGAGCGACCTGCTGCCATGCAGGAACCAGGATCTGCTGCGTCTGGTTCGACCACGCCTGCTGGGGAGCACAGGAGGGTTTTATGGCATGAGCAACTCGCTGGAGTTGCACTCCCTGCCTGGAGCTCAGCACTGACAGGAGAGGGGCTGCAACAGAACTCTGCATTTCAAAACATTTACTGATTAAATAAGGAAGAGTTTTGCTTTCCAACCTGAGAAAGGATTCCTGCTCGAATCTGAAGTGGCTGAATTGCGTGGGCTTGAGTCACCAGTGGAACTGCATTATCCACCCTCAGGGAGAAACTGGTGGGTTTGCTGTGGTTTGTAGGAATTCCTGTCAGGGAAAAAAACCCACATACCTAAGCTCTAGGCAAACAGCAGTCTTGCACATATTTTCTGAGCAAACATGAAGGACAATTTTAAAACATTTCACCATTTTTTGAAATGTGTTTATGATCTAATTCCATAATTTAGACTTTCAAGCCAAACAAATTAACACCTAAAAGATTTTTGCGCCGTAACTTATCTGCACAAATAATTGAGCTGTAGTTTCCAGAAAGAACTGCCAATAGCTGCTAGTTGGAAACAGACTATAGAAAGAAGAATTACTTTGGCAGAAAGTTCTGCAGAGCTAAGCATTTACTCCTTACCACAAACTACATTACAAGAATTTGAAAGGAAGCAAGCAAAAGTAACCAGAACTGAATTTCAAAGCTTCTCAGAATGGACTCTTGTACACCTCATGCTCCTTATTTCCAGCAGGCTGAAACACATTCCTCTCAGCTTTTGTAGCTGGCAATGCCACACGAACAATGTCCCTCTTCACTACCATCTCTTTGATGGGAAACAATGTAAAATCTTCTGTGTCCTCATCAAATATTTGCAGTAGAATCCCTAATCCTATTCCTCTCTTTAACAAAATAATGCAAACTATAGCACTGCTTACAAGAGTATAATACAAAAAAGATGCATCTCTTGCCCTGTGTAGATTTCACTATTGTCCCAGGAAACTTTACACACATATAGCAATGCTGCAATGTTTATACTACAATAACTTTTTTAATGTAATAATGTCAAACTATAATGAAAGAGAGACTTGTCTTAACAGACATTGCAACAGAACAGCCATGCTTGAAGAAAATACTGGCTAGAGAAAGCTATCCCTGATCTCATCTTCTAACTGCACTTCATGCCTCGTGTTTTACTCAAAGATTAAGCAATGGGTGTTCACAGGTAACTACTAAAGAATTATTACACTGATGTTTTAAGTGTTTTGGTTGGGTTTTTTTAATCTTTACAGGATGAAAGCAAGTTTTCATCTGATGTAATTCTCTCATGTCATAACACAATACTAAGTTATAACCATGCACTTCAAAGCTTTTCATTTTGAAATGCACTTGACTGATTTTTTTTTCCCCACAGCCATCTAGAAGAGCAACATCTTAGCTCTGACAGAAGTAGAGTTTTAGCACTTCAGATACTCCACAGAGCAGCCAAGCTGGGAAACTTTGAAGCAGTGCCAGATACCATTAATATCCCCTTTTCATCTGTGCCAGCAACTTGTCACCTATGTGATGAAAACAATATATCCCCTTCACTTCAGCTGTAGCAGAATTTAAATTTGGAAAGTTATCATCATATTAAGAATACAGTATACAAATCACAGATAAACTGTCTGCCTGTACTGTTTCCTTTTCTATAAATCACTTTATTCATCAGGGAATAATGAAAACAATAGGGCTTTTTATTATTATTATGGAGTATGTCATTGTGTAAAGAACATATACAATTTAAATAATTAACTGCTCAGAAGGAAATCTGTGTGAAGCAGCTTTACATGACACTCCCTAGTGAATAGTCAGACCTTTCTTGAGTTTCTGGAACCCAAGGTAGATGCAGCTGCCACAAATAACATTATTGATAAAATCTACTGTATCTGTCTTCCTCTACAGAGATTAAGACTTCCTGGGGTTTAATTTTAGGTTGAATATTTTTTGTTTGTTTCATTTCAGAGTGCACCTAGTGTGATTTCTGAAACTTTAAAATGCAGAGGGAAAACTAAGGTCATTCCTAAAAAAACTTACTACCTATAAATTCTGTAACTTTAAGACCTGATCTCAACAAGAAGCTGAACATCACCAAGACAAATGAATTACATCTTTGGAGCAAAGACTATAATCAAGCTAAGTTAATAAGCAAACAATAGAAACTATCTTCCCATTTCCATAAATGACTGTTACTAGGATAAGGCACTCACACTCCCTTCATCTTTCCTCTTTCCTCTCAAATTTTATTTCAGAACACCCTCCTTATTGCTCCTCCTTTTTTCTCTTACTTTACCCAAGACAAAAATTTATAAGTGTGCATGTAGTACATGAAGATGGGCTCTGGATTGCTTAAATCATTTGCTGCAGGTGCTGGTTTGCTGTTTCTTTCAGAAAGGTGCAACATATCTACATCTGACTCACACGCTGATTTTTAACAGCATAACTGAGTTGGTTTAAATACAAACCTTAAGTGGTTATAATGGGAAATTCAAATATTGCTAACAGACAGGCAGTAACGCTCATATGTCAGGAGCTGTGACAATTACAGATAAATATACCTTGAATTGCTGGAGGACATATAATCAATGCTTGCTGGAAAACATCATTGCAACCAAACTGAGCAGTTCCTGCCTGCAGTGGAATCCCTTGGTGCAGAACTGAGTGGGCAGATGCAGTTAATGCCTAAGGGAACAGATGCAACACAGGCAACGTTATTGAAACTGTGAATCTACATCTCTCACACACTTGCCCCACCACTTTATACAGTAAATAACTAAACTTATAAAAATGAACATTTCAAAACCATTTCACAGGAAGCCACCACATTGGGCCACTGGAGGGCACCAGAATACAGCACTGGCAGTCCCAGTTTGTCACATGTTCTAAACGATTTGTTAAAGAAAACATTAGGAAAAAAATGAGAGTAAAAGACAAAAGATTTTGCCACTTAACAGATGCAACTTTTTTCAATTATTGAATTAATTAGAAAAACTACATTAACTGTACTTACAGCTAAAACCAAACCAAACCAAACCAAGGAAGACATGAACCATTGTTTTTACCTGACTTCTTACTGGAGCAATTTTGGTAAAGCTTGCAGTCAGGTTGGCTGCACTGCCTGAGGCAACTGATCTCATAAGTGATGTTTTATTGCAATTGCTTAAGTCATACAGGTTTGATCGGCATTTGCAAATATCCATGATGTGAAAGCAGGACTTCACTCTATCAGAACCAGAAAATAAATTGTTTTAATCACCATTTCATGTTGTTTAATTTAGAAAAACAATTCCCCAAAATAAGGGGGAAAAGCATTAGTTCAAACCCCACGCTTCCCAGTTTCACGGAATGGGATCATCCACACAGGTAGAAAAACAGAAACACTGCTGTTACTATGGTCACATCAAGCCTCTGCGATGCATATTTTAAATTCAAGAACAACACTGCTGTTGCCTTCCCCTTCCATCTAACACCATTCTCTAACAGCTGTGTACAATCAGGGAAGATAGGAAACTAAACAAATGGAAAAAGCTTGCTCTTTCAGTGAAACGCTTGCAACTTTAGGAAAGCCACAGTAAAACACACAACTCCAGAACTGTAAGAAAACTTTCAATATATTCCACATTAATCAATACATGAAAAGAAGCATCTGAGATGCTAACCTCAAGAGGAAATGCCTACCCTAGCCCTCAATGACTGACAGGAACTAGAGCTCCTCATACTTCCAAAATCATGCCCAAGTTTCCTCGGTGTTGGAATTTTAACAATCATGCATAGAAACAGCTTAGAAATCTATTGCTCTGTTACTTTCAGAGTAAAAAAATAGTCATTCAAGCAATTTCCTTGACCCAGTAGATGTATCTAATACTGCAAGCACTTGAAAGAATTTTTAAAGACACTGCAAAAACAAGAAAAGATTTTTTTTCCCTCTCTGATAGCAGAAGAAACAACACTTTTACACAAATGAAATTGCAACAACAGAGATTTTTATGTTACATACTGGTTGCTATGAGGAAAATCGAGGAGGTGCTTCATGGTAACAAAAGAATGGTTCAGGGTCTCAGCTGGAGTGATTCTTAAATCAGCATCAATAAGCAACATTTTCTTCAACAGACTGACAAATTCCCTCCTATCTGCCTTCTCTGCCAACAGGTCACTTCCTTCCAAATCCATCACCATGTTCACCTGGCATCAAACAAAACAGTTAGACAGAAGAGATGCATATTGGTTTAACTCCGTGTGGTACTGGTTTCTGCTATAAAATACTAATATTCAACGTTTTTATCACATGGGGTACGGTGGATTTGTCTCATCCCAAAACAGCTGGCTTAGAATTGGTGACTTTTTTTTTTTTAGGCATACACACTATTCCCCCCTTGCAACCTCCCCAGTGAAAAAGGCTTTATTCCAGTCTGGGACTTGGAATTTAAGAAGTAAAATTTGGAATAAAGATCTTTATATGGTCTAATTTGAACTACAGAGTTGACCTTCAAAAACCAATTTCAAGCACGTATTGATGCCAACCTTGCGACAAGATTTGATCCTTTTTTCAGGATACGAAAGACAACAAAAAATTGCCTTTTCTTATTGACTAGAGAGGTATAAAGCTAAAGAAAAGTGAGAAAACAGTTAAGATTTAAAAACAAAATTTAAAAACCTACACTTGGAATTGTAATGTCAAGGTAACAGAATTGTACTGGAAATCACACAATAAACAGAGCAGGTTCCACATGCATTCTTTGTCTATTCTTTGCCACAGTGGCAGATAAGGTAGAAGAGAAAGTATACATTTTACACAAAATTCAAGGGTTCCTCCACCACAAGGACAAGTTCCACTGTTTGACACAAGCAATGGAAAAGGAAGATCTTTACTAAAAGCTCAGAGGGCTGACACAGCCAGGTATTTTCCTCAGAGCAGCAGAGAAGAATGAATATGACTGAGACACAATAAGTAATATTATAAAAGGCATTTCTTTCAAAACCAGTAAAATGTTTTCAAATCACCAGTCATTCCCACACATTCCTTTTGCTGAGGAAGGAGGCTTTAATACTCACGTGCACTATATCATCCAAACTGTTGAAAATATACTTTCTGGCCTCTTTAGACTTCATGCCTGTTTCTGCCTCGTGTTCTTCCAACGTCAAAAAAAAAAAAAAAAAAAAAAAAAAAAAAGGAAAGCTGAGTTTAGAATCTGCCAATAAAGGTCACCTATAACTCCAAAGTAACTTCAAGTATTTATTGACCTAAAACCCACTATTTTTTTCCCAAAAAAGTATATCAGTTGTATATTTGTATGCTGCTTTACTGGCTACTTTCATTCTCTAAATCAAAAGACAATAACTACCATATTTTCCATCTGACCAATCACAGTACTGGATTACAACAGATAGTTCATGAATCACACAGGAAGTGCTGAATGCCTAGCATAGGGTAGTTTAATGACACTCTTATCCTTTTATATATCACAGCTTTTCTATTATTGTATTTTACCAATTTTCTCAAACTCTGACCTTAAACCCCAAGAAGCAGCCACATCACATCACTGTGAAAGAAATAAACCAAAAACCAAGCAGGATCCATTCAACTTCTTTGTTCTCTCTTTTCTTCTTTTTTTTATACTTTTATTCCTCCATGTACACAACAAGTGGTGTAAATATTTTAAATACTTAGGTATGAAACAAAAACATCCTCGAGAATGAATGGTTTAGGAGTTGGTAAAGTACTTTCTGTTACAATTTTCCTTCTTCAACACAGACAGCACCAGTAGGCTGGTGCTGCAAGAGGCAAGGTGGAACTTCAGGGAAAACCTTTTAACATACAGATTACAGAGAAGTTCCCAAAACTTTGACAAAACCTGCAAGTAATGAGCAACGGTCCCTATCAGAACTCCCAATGAACCTCTGCAAGGTAACAAAGAGCTCCTGGAACTGGGGGAGGGCTGTTTGCACCAAGAACTCGCTCCCATACGGAGAAGCCAGATGTAAAGTGTCACCTACAGACCAAGTGCCTGAAAAAGCAGAGTGTGGGATTAGCCAGGCTGGTGTAATTGGAGAAATCTTACGTAAGCCCAGCGCAGCCCTGGCCCAGCAGTGCTGCCAGGGATTTACCAACTTGCTGGGGGGACTTATGCAACCAGTGCTGGGAGCTGGGCAGCTGTTTGTTACTGCAGAGATCTCCTGAGAACCCCAACTGCTTCCTGAGCCCTCTGCAAACCCAAGGAAGCTGGGCCACAAAGCAATGCAATTTTTAAAAAAAGTAAATTATTTGCGAAGGAAGCGAAAGCTCTGCGTATGGCCAGAGTGTAATAATGTTGCTTAGAGAGAAGCAAGGTGTGCAGAACATAAAGTTTTGTTTTAACTTTGTCTGCACTCACTGTATTGCAGCTTTCAGCCAACAAAGGCTGTTTTAGCAGGAGATCTAGAAGAAATGAGCTGTACGCAGCCACGTTATTTCTTAATCTTCTTTTTCTCCTAGGAACTTCTGATCCTGAAGCCAGTTCAACATGACAAATGTTGACATAGCAATGTGGGCCTCAGAGACAAATTCCTTACAAGAAGTGAAAAGCAGCAACCAAGCAAGAAAGAGAACAAAACAAACCAAACCCACTCATTTAGTGGCTCTGAAGTTATAAGGTTTAATTTGAATTCCCCACCTGGCAACCACGCACTGGGCACAGCACAACCTGGCAGCTGCACCTTGGGGAACAGAAAAAATGGAAGGGATAAAGAGCAGGAGCTGGTAAAAAACCACAGGAGATGCACCAGGGAGATAACAGTCTTGTAGTGAACCTTGGCTTCTCTGGTTTCTGTGCTCACAAAATACAGTGCAGTTTTCTACTACAGTCTACTGTTTACCTTTAGTCTCCAACTAGAATATGGCGCATCCGTTTCTCTACAGAAAAATCTTGAAGTTTTCGTTCCCATGCTTAACAACTGCTCTCCTGGCAAACCTTGAGTCTGTGAAATGTAACGAATCTGAGGAAAAAACAGAACAGGGAAAATAATTTACCTCTTGTTTTCAAAATGTGATGCAATTTCATTTTAAAAAATGACAAAATGAACCATGCTCAGAGCATCACAGTTCAACAGCTGTGTCTTACAGAGGGGAGAAACCTAACCCTGAGCACTTGGCACTGCTCTCTCCATCTCTAGAGAAAGCCACACATCAACAAACCTCTCAAGTGACCTATATAAGCAAGCTTTTCAGGTTGGGTCAAAGGAATGAGGAGCTGAGGAGAGCGGCTGTCATTATTCCTCAACCCACTCAATTCCTAATTGTGTTTTTTTAATTCTAAACAGGAAAATCAGTAGGAGTGCTTTGCTTGCTTACAGA
This sequence comes from Cettia cetti, assembly GCA_013401135.1. Taxonomy (NCBI): domain Eukaryota; kingdom Metazoa; phylum Chordata; class Aves; order Passeriformes; family Sylviidae; genus Cettia; species Cettia cetti. The sequence goes on along the minus strand of VZUI01047501.1, from coordinate 42,359 downwards.
ACTTGGATGACTTTTTTTTTTCTTCACATGTTCTCATTATGTAACTTGATAAAAATCCATCCCATTTGCTGTTCCCAGTGTATCAGTCTTTTACACATCTGACACACCTGCATTTCAAGGGAACATTCCATGTGGAAAGGGAGTGCCTGTACAAGCTCCAGGCAGCAAAAGATAGTGCTGTTGTCCAAGAAAATCTGCTACTGAGTGTGATAGGAATGGACTGGCTTTATGCCCAAAATAAACTCTTCTCTGAAATGATCAAGATGCATTTACTGTAGAAGATGATTTACTATGCATTTTGCATTACCTATCACAGTTGGTGATCGATGGATTACCTAGGAAAGTTAAGTTTCAAGGCTCCAACAGAAATCTGTTGAAACGTGTTTCAACTACTGTGCATGCAATGTTAATTCACTCTACAAGGGGAGAGTTATCCCAGAAGCAGTATTGCTTCCAAAATGAAAATCCACCTTGGTATTGGAACAATAATTGGCAATAATTGAAAACAGAGTTTGTTGCAGGTCAGGATGGAGAGGGTATAGATTCCAGCAGCCAGGGCTGAACTTCTGAAGGGCAGGGTCCCACACCACAGAGAGCCTACTGGGGTGAGCCAGCCCCCAGAAAAGGAGGAACAGCCAGGGAATAAGAGAGAAGAAAGGGAAAAAAATCAAAGGGAGTGGCCAAATACACCAAATCAGAAATTGAGAGATGAGAAGATAAAGTCAACTAAAGAGGGAGGACTTGAGAACTGGGAGCACCTGAGAGGAGAAAATCTAATGGGCAGCAGAGAGTAAAAGAAACGTGCAAGGCTTCTGCTGAAAAGTAAGTGACAGACCCAAGTGGGGAGGAGCTAATCACAATGCTGCCAACTTCTGGTGTTGAGTATCCTCCATAATTCCCTGCCTCGAGGAGTAAGGAGAATCCTACTCCAACCAGAAATGTTTCTAGGTCATTTATAATGTCCTCAGAAAACAAACAGTCTTATAAAGTAGAGGCGAAAAAGCCAGTGCATTAATTCAAAAGTTCAGCAGTGAAGCACCTGTGCCTGTTTCTAAAGAGCATTAAAGCTCAGAAGACAGGGCTGCTCTGCACTGAGAAATACAGCTGTTACTGCTTCCAACCACAAATGAGTGTAAGGACTAAGAGCTTCCTTTCAAGGGCCAGTGTGCTGGTTGCCACACACCAGGGGGACAGGGGGGAAATACGGCACAAAGCCTGTATGTTTACTCAGTGACACACACCATGCAGCAGGACAGGAACTCCCTGGAAGCCATCTCCTACTCCTGCTGTACTTACAGATACTGAGGAAAAAAAACCTGAATCCAATTCCTCCAAAGCAAGTTTTGCAGACCTGCTGGAGCACAGTCACAGGCCTGGTTAAATAAGGCAATTCCTGCTGGGGCAGAGCAGGTTGCAGCCCCTCTTCCACCACGACTTCTCCAACATGAGGATCAGGCAAGTTGCTAGATGAGTTAGCACCTGAGACTTCCAGCAAACTTGAATGATATGTAAATAAATTTGTCAAGTTCATAGAATTTTTTTGAGAGAGCATTATAGATTTGTTCCAAAAAACAAATGCCTTCACTTTATCCTTTAAAAGAACAATGAACTGTATGGCTTATTATATGTTTCCTCTTTTGTTTTACATATTAACAGCAAGAGTCTGCAAAAAAGTCTTCTAAATGTATCAAAGCATCAACCCACATTCCATTCATAGCTCACTTTCCATGTAAAATGCTGCATTTTGTGTAAATGAAGGAAACTGAAACATTACCAACATCTACACAAAATTAATATATCCCCTGAAAATGGTTCTAACAAACAAATTTTCAGAAAAGTAAGCCTCATCTGTAAGTGTAGGGAGCCAAAATCCCACTCCATGAGTAGGATTTGAATAACCTAAACAACATCCTCTGAACTAAATGCTGAATAATAGATTTGAACTTAGCAAGAAGCCAGTGCCATTCCTTCTGGGGTTTTCAAGAGACTGCTTCACTTGCAAAGTTCAAAACCAGGTGGGCATAGTCAGGATGCTGAGTACATTCCTCCCAAATTCCACATTATTTTCTAAGTGTTTAAAATCAAAATGTTCTGCATTTTTCATTAGGAACAACGTGGGGGTTTATGAAGTTTGTTCATTAATGCTGATGGTGTCAGCAGCTGAAAACTCCAACGAAGCAAAGGCAGAGCTTTAAGAGCTCCAAGATTTACCCCTGCCTATCTACAGTATGATTGTGACAGCTCGTTCTCACTCCTCATGAAGTACAGGCTCTCAAATCCTCGAGCTTTGTCGGGTTTCCAGAAAGCATCAGAAAGTATTCAGAACACAATTAATCCTGACATCTGAATAGACATTCCAGAGTCAACCCTGTTCATGGCAAATGAAAGAGAGATTATAATGCAATGATGGTAGCTGCAGACTTTGGTTTCCATCAGAAAAAGCAGCTTCAACACCAAAAACTATTTCGTAAGAAGGAGGCAGGAGGACAAATGGAAATTTAATTCAAAATAAGTGGCACAATGTACAGTCTGGTTCAGAATCAGGATTTATGTTTCTAGGACAATCAGTAAGGCTAAATTAAAAGCCCTGAACAGACTTGAAGAAATGCTACATAAAAGGGGATATTATTAGCATTTAAAACTCTAGATTTCATGATCTGAAATTCTTACGTTGCAGAAAGTGTGCATATGCTTGTGAAAATTATTCTACTACCTGGTCATATTCCAGTGCTCCTGGGTACAGTGGCCATCCAAGAAACAGCTCTGCAATCACACACCCTAACGACCACATGTCTATGGCTTCACAAAACGGCAATCCCAGTATGATCTCTGGTGCTCTGCAAATTAAACATGGTTACTGAAGTTTTTGCCTTGGGGAAGAAAGGTCATTCAACAATCCAACATGACAAACAATAAACTAAAAAAACCAAAACCTGTTTCTTGATAATTATTTCAACAAAATCATAGCTTCAGAAATCGCTTTTTTATTTGCCTAGGTAACCTGTGGCAGTATTTTGCAGCTCCAAGATTTTTTTCCTACAAGTACCAGTTTGCTGTGTACATGAAAATAACTGATATGCCTGGAAAACAGCATGTCCCTGATTCAGAACTTTTGCCTTTCCTCCAGTATGTCTCAAATGAGTTATCCACTCAATGTCATATGTCTGTAACTACATTCCAAACACAATAGTCTTTTATCTCAAAAAAAAAAAAAAAAACAGAAGTTTTATCTGAAAATCCACTTGTACACTTCTAAACTGTACCGTACCGTTAAAGCCATTTAAAATATCAATTTAATTACATCACTGCAAATCCCTTAATGTGCTCAAATCAGTTGAATGTGATCAATTTTTAAATCACTTAAATGAAAGCACTGTACTTGCTAAACAGAGCAGGTGTTATTTTTCACCTAAAACAAATGTGAATTATTTAACCAACACCATCTGAATTTATGTCTGCACTCACGAACCAGAAAAATTGGTATTGACACAGCTGCTAAAGGGGCTTTTAACATCTCTGTTCACGTGGAATGGAACTCAAGTATTTCACAAATATCCATTTTCATTGTATTTGTCCTTTCAAAACCTTCCCTCCCAGCTCATTCAAAAGCTATTAAGAAAAGGAAAAAGAATTAATTTATATCTGCATTCTAACACGGAAAGATGCCCAGAGATGTAAAGTCTTATTTAAAGCATCACACTATAAATGGATCTACTTTTAAAGCAGACAATCTCTTGTTTGCTTAGCATGTCACAAAACAGTAGGAAGATGGTTAAAACCAAGAGGGTCATTCCCATTGCAGCTGGGCAGAACAGGAGCATCCAACTGACCAGGAAACATGGGATTTCTCACCTGGGTAAAAGCTCACAAATGGTATGCTTCAGCACATCCTGGTGTAGCCATTGACATTCCACACCCAAAACAGCCTCTGATCGTAGCAAATACCTACATATCTCATTCTCCTCTGACATTTACCTTTATCAAAATATTCTTTAAATCACTGACATGTATACTGGATTGGGAACAAATTCCTATTTTTATGCTGCATTGGGACAGAGGAGCTGTCTTGTAGCTGTAGTGCAGACAGTCCATCCTGTTCCACAAGGGGCAGTTGGTAGAAGCTGTACACAGACATATTTCAAGCTCCAAGGAGGCACGTTCACCACCAGGGAAAGGACTCCCAATGCTCTGCTCCGTCTATGACCACTGAAGCCATTCGGGCTTCTGTCACAGGGAAGATCCAACACTTTCCATAGAATCTACAGGACAGGATATTCTGTTAAATAATTCTGTATTTTCCATTCATGCTAGCACTTCAGTCCTCCCCATCCTTGCCACAAACCATTTTGGATGTGATTATATGAAGGCTAAACCTCATCACGCTGGCGGAGAAACTGAAGAGGCTCAGTTTTTCACTGCCCCCAAAGATTTGACTACAATAAACTTCTGGGGATCAAACACACGTGTTTTTGCAATGCAGGATCGTGACGCTGCAGTAAGTCTTAGCTAGTTTTGTTATCCAAGAAATCAATTCCCTATCTCTGGATGCCACAAGACAGAAATAGCAGCGAGAAACATCTGCCTTTTTCCCTGCTGGCTGGGTGCCAGTCTGCCTATGGTTGTTACAGATCTCTGTTAAAATACGCTTCCTTTTGTTGTATTATGTTACAGCCCTGAATAGTTAATGAATATACACACAGCCTATGGATACAGGGGCTTTAACAAATGCTCCTGCTAAATTAAGCTCTGTAAAACCTCTTAGGTTTACTCAATGGTTAATATGTGCGCCGTGCAAGAATAGCCGCAGTCCGTCGGTCTGTCGTGCGTCCCTCCGGAGGGACGGGATTGCAGAGAAAAGGAGGATGAAGGGAAGGAAAAAAGAAGGAAAAAGGGTGGATACAGTGCCATTAAAAAAAAAAAAAAAAAAAAGAGAATGCTTGCTGTGTTTCAAAACACAGTAATCTGTTAGTTTTTCACACAGAAAAGCACTAATAAATAAGTCCAAGGCAAAAGGAGGTATTTCAGGGGAAGCAAAGTGCTCCTCGCTTGCCAACACCAGACCGACCATCCAGAAAGGAAGAGGAAACAACGTGCTCCTGAGCACAGCTACCTGCACCATTCTGCAGTACAGGAACAAAAAGCATTTTCAGGCCAGCTTGAAGAGAGGAAGATGAAGAGCTGCTGCTCTTTCAGGGCCAATGTCACCTACCATGTCAAACTGGAGCAACTTTCTCACAGCAAATTAAGTTGCAGGAAAAATGTAACTGAGTTTGATTATGTTTGGAGTGGTCTTAACCAGCTCAAATATTTTTGTTAAACGAAAGTTTGTTAATGTCATGCTCAAAACCACCTGCTTCTGTTTCTCCTTCTTTTAAAGTTCCCGTTAAACATCTGTCTGGAGAGCTGGAGAGAAAGGTGTTAAAGTGGAGAGAATCATTCTTCAATTTTTATTTTTAAGATAATCCACAGCTGTTTTCTCCTGTAAGGAATATTTCACCACGCACCTCAAAAGGAAGATACTCTCTTTCCTAACTACAGGCATAGACACAAGAGTGGTTGCAACTCCAGATGTCCCAACAGCCACTTTAACATCAGATTACTCAAAAACCAGTGGAACTTAGTATTTCTCTCTCTCAAAACAGCACCCCCACACACACTCCTGCTTGGTTTTTACTGCAGATCACAAGATGTTCAGTGCACCAGAGGATACCACAGTCTCCACCTCAGCAAACAACACCTGTTATCCCATACCAAGACATCAACAAGGAGAACACCAGAATTTCTAAGCTTCTTAAGGACACCGAATTTTACTTAAATGTATTTAAATTAAAAGCAAAATTTTAGAGAGAAAGCACCTATTTCCTTCTTATGGGTGTTAATTAAACATTAATTAAAAACATTACCATAAAACAGCACAGCTCAGACTTTACAATTAGAAAGATCTAAAAAGATGAAAGACACAAATGAATACTTGCTTCAGCTGCTTGTTTGGATAGTCACATTTCTATTTATTACATCACGGACTACAAATACATATACTATCCTATAACTTTTTGTAAGCTTATGAGAAAAAAAAAATCACACAATTTATTCCATTAACTTGTTCAAAGACCAAAATATTTCATAAAATAGTTTAGCTTCAGCATGTTAGCCCGCTTGGAATAAAGCAACAAAATAAACAAATTTGAAGAAAAATGAGATAACTCCTTGATGGAAGATTTAAAAAAAAACCCACAACAAAACAAACTCAAAACAAGCCCCAAGCAAAAACTTGCTAAAAAAACCAAAACTGCAGCATGGTAACAAAATTTCTTCCAACCCTTTCACTGGGGGAACAAAGAATGAAGAGCAAGAATTACCCATACTACAAAAATAAGTCATAAAAAAACCTGTAAGAAGTCAAATCCTTTCAGATGATCATTACCTAGAAATCATTGGTTAGAAATCCAATTTAGAACGGAAGTTACATGAAAAAGCTAAAACCCAATAGTCATTGTACAAAGTAACAACTGAAGAACAGCACAAAACAATAAGAACAGCAGCTTTACTTTCATGAAAAATTCAGCTGAATGTAGGACTAACTTCTCAAATATGTTCCCACTGAAGGTCCTATAACACAGTCACACTACACATATCCCCTCACAGACCAAGGAAATGAGAATAAAGATTGAGCAATTTTTACTTGTATTTCCCTGCAGTGTGGGAGGGTCAATGTATCGACTGTTGATCACAGCACCAGTTTATTTACTGACCACCTGTGGCTCTCCAGAGTGGGGAGTGTAAGAAATAGCCTTCCTCCCCTTAAACTTCACTACCAAACTTCACTACCTCTGTTTACCACTGCCTGTGCTGACAACACCTAATAATTACCTACTCTGGATACAACACAATGTCACCATGACAAGAAATCCTAATGCAAGGAAGTCATCAAAAGGGTGGGATGTTTATTTTTTTTTTTTTTTAAATTAATGACCTGGTGAAAGTCCTGGTATGGAGAACTCATGTAAATGAATCCAATTTGCAAGAGTTAAAGTCAAACCAGATTAGCAGCCTGAGAACACCTCTTTCCCCCATCTAGCATCAGGAGCATAATGCAAGCACATCCCTTCTGAAAGGAACAACCACACATGGGCTGTGAGACGTACAATTCTTCTCCCAAAGAAAGGAGGTTTAAGAGAAGGACGATGCAGTGAGTAAGTTAATGAGGCGTGGCACTGGGGCATCCTGATGAGTTTTCTCATGGACAGTTTGCTCTCTTCAACTACCAATCTTTATCATGTACTTAAAGGAATGCAAACCCTTCTTCAAGATCTGCAAGAACACAGGAAAAGACTCTCGGCTGGAGGGATCAAAATCAAGGTGGCAACACCCAGAAAAAACTCCCAGGCAAGTACACTTCAGTAATCTGAAGGATGAAATGGGAAGGAACCATGTAATGACAAAACCTGGAAATGATGAAGGATATAAAGATCAGTTGGCTATGTAGTGGATTCATTACAGTCTTTGGAAAGAATTTCAAATATGCAATTAAATCAAAACAACAACAGGAAGTAGAGCATACATGGTGTATAGTAAACCATAGTGAAAATTAATGTACCACATTCATTAATTAATTACCCAGAAGAAATTATGTTATAAATTAACCAACTTTTCAATGAAAAAAAATCTAGACAACTTCACACATTATTCAAGAAAAATATTTCACAATTGGGAGCAAAAATAATCAGGACATCAGTATTTATTTTTAAAGGACAAAGACATATAAAAAAATATTATGCCTTATATAAAACTAGTGATATTCCCTCACCTTGAATAGTGTGTGTTCACTTTTGAATTCTGTGTTCAGTTTTGGTCACCCCCATCTGAAAAAGGATACATCAAATAGAAAAGACGCAGAAAAGAACAATATAAATAAAAGACTTGAAGAGATTTGGGTACAAGAAGAAACCCTGGTTAGAACTATAAAGCTTCAGGGAAGAATGAATGATCAGTAACATTTTTTAAATTATATAATAAATAAGGGAAGAGAAGCAGACAGGTGTTTCTGATGCCGTGCCTCACTCTAGAAGACCAAGGAATCCCCCACCCACTTTGAGATAAAGACTGATGTAAATATAAAAGTGGATTTTTAAAGCCAGAATTACAATTACTCTCGGAATCACAGGTCACTGTTGAGATAAAACATATTAGGAGTATTTAAGCATGGAGAGACAGGAAAATATCCACAAGGCTTCTTGATCATACAGTAAGGGTTGAGTCCATGCAGAACAAAAACAGCCATCAATTTTTTAGAGCTGTAAGAAAATTTTATCAGAAGACACTGAAGTGCAACCTTGTGCTACAGTACATTTTCTCCAGCAAAAAAGATCAGGATACATAGACTGCTGATCTGAGAACATACATATATCTCATTTCCTACATATTGAAATCACTGTTCTTCCACAAATATGAGTTACCCAAGCAAATCCCTTGACCCAAACTACAATCTTCTGTAAAGTCTTCTAGTCTCTACAATCCTCCCCATGGTCAGAATAATTGTTACTTGTAATGTCATTTTGTTAAAATAAGAATTATATCAATAAAATTTTATAGGCATCTTTAAAATAGTTGTGTTACACATTACAAAAAAAATTACTCAACTGCACTTCCTAAGAACACTTTAATAGTTGAACTTATTGTCTCTTGCTTTTAAGCCCACTGAGAGGTCAGAATGCAGATCAGCAGTGTCATGTGCCAGACTATGAGCCTTCCTCCCTATTCTTTGGAAGGAACATTGCAGCAAATCAATAATGAAAAACTAGAATTCTAGATTTACATTCTCACTCCTGGCTTCTGTAGTTTTCCAGGATTCTTAAAACTCTTTTATGACCAGGCATTAGGAAGTACATAAGTAGCAAACTCTGATGGGGGGAGGGGGGTTATTTTTTTAAACTCTGAGAACATAAGAGGACTTGGAAATCAAAAATATAAGTGCTCAGGCACAGACTCAGGAAATGTTAGCTAAGCTGGACAGGGGCATCTTTCTCTTTGAGGTAACAGGAAAGACTCAATTCCACCACACTCTGCAGTTCAAGGCTATGTCACCATGTACCTTAAAATACAGTGAGAATAATTCTGTTCAAGCTGATATGGGAAGTCACCATAGTTTCATTCCTCCCTTGAAGGAGTTTGGTGAATGGGCAGTGGTAGTGAAGACACAGGGAAACCAGTCTCCTGTAAAATCCTATGGCCACAGTATAAGTTTTTCAACCCCAAAATGATAAAACTTCATTTATATATATATATATATATATATATATATATAAACCATACAAGACTGACATGGAGCTGCCAGTTTAACTTTGAACCCTGATCTGCCCTAGAAAAGGATTTGAAAAATCTTATATAGAAAGCAGCACACATACATGACTACTTAAAAAAAAAAGAAGCAATTGCTGCAAAAAAAATCCTTTAGAACTTACAGCTCACAACTGAATGGGGAAAAGAAAATTCAACAAGAAATTACATGAGACAAAAAATTAAATCCTAGGTAATTTCCTCAAATAATAAAAAAATCATAAACTATCCTAGATTGTCTTCCTGATACTGAAAAAGAATTTTGAGAGAGCAAACACAAATTTTAAGCTAATAAACTTTCTCTAACCACTTACCAAAAATACTGAAGATAATAATTTAGTTATTCCTGGTTGATTTACTCAGATGAGAATAATAAAACAAGTGATTTCAGCAGACTCCTTTCCAATTATCCACTATCTCCTGTGAAAGGAGGAGTCGATTTTATTAAAACCAGATGTTTATGCTTTTGCCTTTTCATGATTTTGATTTTCCTTGAAAAGACTTACCAAGTGATTATTTATACACTTGATATGTTAAGCAGTTTTTGAATTACACGAAAATTAAGCAAAGTAGATACTGATGTAGCAACAGAATGAACAAAATGGTGTATATAGAGACTCATAAGATGCTTCATTGATAAATAAAGCCTGCTATTGGATACATTTACATTTTGGATAGCAAAGTGTCAGTAATTTAAGTGTCCAATGAGGTTACTTACCAATAACTGAATTTTGACACCACCCTTTGTGTGCTTGCAGGATTCACTACGTGGGACCACCCTGCAGTGCTTTATCCTCGCACTGGTCAAAGGTTGCAAGAGATGGTCACACAGACATTGCATCTGCCCAGAAAAGAAAAGCATCCAAAACCTTGTACACAGGCTCTTGTACACAACAAAACCCCGAGATGAGCTGCTGAATTGCCCACGTTATTTTTGAAGAAAACCAGACTTGAAATGATCCTGTTTGGAATAGTGATTGCAGTCAAGGCAAGCACAAGTAGCTGTGGAAGGCCAAGCAGTGGGGCTGTTGGCAACCACGAGCTGACCTCCACCCAAGGAGAGGATCAAACACAGATTTCCAGCTCTGGAGGAGGACAAGAGAAGAGCACAGCGTGGGATGCTTCAAGGCCTCACAGCTCAGACATGTTAGAAGTTAATTCCCTCCCCACTTTACTTTGTTATTGTTGATTCTGTGGGAAGGACAATATTGAAGTCTGTAAGGACCTCCATGGACTTGCAGCGCCCAACATCAGCTGAAGAACAGGGAGAGAGCTCTACAGAAGAGTAAGGAGCACAGAAGCATTTGCTTGTGGCATCCTGGTCGAGAATGCCAAGGCCTTGTAAGTCAGTTTTCTGCAAAGGCTTTTTTGTGTTTTAACCCTTGATGACCACAGTCCTGTGCTCAGGGCACAAAGTTATGGTGGTGCTAAAGGAGCAAGCAGACAGATCCTGCTGTAAAAAAACACCAGTAATGGAAAGAAGAATTATTTTCTAATATGACTGATTAGCATGAAGGTATCTGTTACTGGCATAGCTGACATATAAAAAAAATAAAATAAAATAAAATAAAATAAAAAAAGAGAGAGAGAACACAAGGGTGTTGCTGGTATGTGAGGAATCAAGTGAATCATAATGTATTATTTTAACCAGCTATTAAGAAAAACAGAACAAAAAAAAATCAAAACCAAACAAGCAAATAAAACAACAATAAAAAAACCCAACCCAGAACAACACCAAAGAAAAATCTAACCTGAAGACACAAAGAAAAATTTCTTTCATTCTTCAGCAACACTTGTAACAGAATTTGCCCTCTCACACAGGGCAACAAGACACTTGCCTGTTGCAGGTCTGCAGCTCAACCCAAGAGTTCAATAAACCCCAAAACTATAGAACTATTTGAAGTTATTTTCCAGCATTAAGCTGTTGCACAGCAATTCTCCAGGCAGGCACACTGCACTGGAGATGAACACAACCCACAGATACTGCAGAGAGTAAGAAAATCTGCTCACATTCTTGTCCATTGTGAAAAGGATTTTTTAAACTGCTGATACGTGCCCATCTGGGTGATGCAAAGTGATGTTCTGGTGAAATTTTGCAACTCAGACTGATAAATTTTGGCTTCAAATTACATTATTTTAATTATAGAAAGCTCACCAAAAATTAACAGGAAAAAAAGTTTAAAAAATTGTAATCTTAGAAAAAAAAAATCCGTATTTTCATTACAGATAATTCATGCAGTGATACTAGATTATAAAAACATTGTCAAAACAACATTGTCAACACTGACACCATAACATCAGGATAAACAGAAACAGTAGGCATCTTAAAGCCGTTTAATTTTGAAAGAAACAAGCAACAGACTCGTAGGAGAATCTAGTTTGTTTTTTTAAAATCATCTATTAGCAGCAACGTGATCACTTAAGAGCTGAAATATTCAAACCTACAATTTAAACAATGTTGTGCAAAATGTCATGTTTTGATGCCACAGCTTCACATTGCAGATTTGTGTCCTGTTCACTAAATAAATGGAACACCAGAATCCATTTCACTTTGGATACTCCCCTCTATAAAGTGTTATCTGGACACTTAGCACCTATGCAGCTACTAAACTAAACACCAAAAATCAGAAAGAATAGTAACATGGAAGTTATAACAGAAAACATACAGAGCAGCAACTGGGCCAGATGAATTAACACACGTGAAATTAAATCTGCTTTTGCAAGGTTACAGTAGTAGAGATCTTTTGGCGAATAGAAGTATTTTTAAATTCCTGTGGGAATCTGTAACTTCCACAGAACACTGCAGAAAAACACACCCAACACACAGTACACACCAACATTTCACAACCTTAATTTTAATTTGAATACTGCTGCAGTAATTTCTGCTGCTCTGGCAAGTGAAGCGAGTGGCTGACTTGGCGAGTTTTTCCCATACAAATTTCTATGATTAGACCCGTGGTGTAAATATGACACCACCAGAACAAGTCTCATCCTCACCCACGGCTTAGCAATCCCACTAACACCTCCATGGGGAAACACAGCAGCACCTCAGCTCTGGGGCATGACAGAAAACCACCTGTCAATGTTCTGACAAAGTAAGAAATTACTTTAGAAGATTTAAAGGTTATTTTTGTTCCCCTCCCTGATGAATTTAACCTATGGACTGCATAGGTTAACTGCATAGGAAAACTACACAAGTCTATTTTGGTAGGCTAGACTGTTAAGACCTCAGCCTTCCAGCACATCCCAACACCTGCTTCCCACTGCACCACAGTCTGCTGAAAGAATCCAGATGCAATGGCCCCTCCAAATGTTCCACCCCAGCCTTGAACCCCACCAGCACAGGGCTGCTGGCTTTTCCCTTTTATTGTTCTCCTCAGATGCTTTTTCCTCTCTGCTTTTTTCCTACTTTTCCTTCCCTATGATTCCATTTCAGTTTATTTGCCCTTCCCCGCTGAAAGGAAAGCCTGTCTATTCTTAGAAGTGTTTTGGATCCTAAAATAAACTGCTTAACTATGTATCTATTACATTCAGAACTGATGTCACATCAGACCCTGACAACATGCTACGACAGGAATGCGACAACAGCAAAGAGCCCCAGCATTTCTGCTAGCCCTGCTTTGTGAAGAGTTTTGAAGTAAATTTACATTCAAAAATGCATCTACCCAAACATTAAAACATAGGGTAGGAATTTTTTCCATTTCTTCTTCTCCCTACGTAAATGGTGATATTTTATAAGCAGTTCTTGCCTGTTATCTAATACTAAAACCCAGACCCTCTACCACCACACCAGAGGAAGAAATCAGGGTAAGCAGATTATACTGAGAATTCCTTTCAATCACACTAAATGTTAAAATGTTGCTGTGAGCAAACAGAAGTTAAAAGCAGGTAGTGCAGTTTAAAGGAAAAAAAAATAAAAATGAGATCTAGATAATAACCGGATAATAGTGGCAGCCTTTCATCTGAATGAACCCTTTGAGTGTGGTCCAGGACACTTACAATTGCAAGTAGCTCATTAGTTATGGCTAAAAACTTCATTCTGTTCCCAATATAGCCAGACGCTCATGTCAGGAAAAGGCACGCTTGTTGACAATAATAACAGAAGCAAAAAAGATCAAATAGACAGGGAACTTTCCCCTCATTTACAGAAGAGCTGCTGCTCAAATTGGGCTGAAGGACACAGACTGCTCAGTGCCCTGAGCTGGGGCTGGAGAACTTTTGTCTTCAAGAGGAAAAGGAAGTTATCTTCACTGCCTGCTCTACTCAGAGTGCAGAGAAAGAATTGTGCAGAATTTCAAAAGGCCCCCGCAAGGCTCTGATGGAAAAGTGTGAGGGGCAATAAACATTTCCTGGATTTTAAAAAATAACAGCAGTAGCTATTTCAAGAACACAACTGCCATTTCATCTGAACTATTAAACATGCATTAATATAATATTAATAAAGATTATGAAGCACTCTCAAATATGTACTGAACAGAGAATAGAAATACACAACATAAAGCCCATAATCCATCTATGTACCATACTAGCCCAGGAAGATATTCTAGGTTCAGCACTCAAATGACTTGTACCAAAATACAAAACCAAGACAATGACAACTAAAAAATTACTCAAACTATCAACAACTAACAAAAACTGAAAAAATAAAATAATTGTGAAGTTGGACTATTTTGCATGTGATGGCCAACTCCTGAATACTGCCCTAAAGGCTATGGCATTATCAGAGTCTGCATAGTGGGAGTGTTTACCAGGAACTCCTGTTCCCTGAAAAGGTGAAAACTAAAGTCCAGTTGACAAATCTCTACTAAAAAGTTATCTGTGATTTCCTTGGATATGTGTAGAATTCCACATTGGTTTGTTTCCAGCATATATGAATTTTCCATGGGGAAAACAACAACAAAAAATCCTCAAATCAAAGCGCTACTTTTTCTTAGCCTCAGGAACTATTTTTAGGTTCTGTTGTCACACCACAAGTTGATAGGACAAACTTTCAAAGGCCAGCCCTGCATTATGTCATTGCTTTTTAGTAAGGCTCCCAGCACTGGCCCTGCTGAGTCTCTGCTAACAGAGTTAATATTTCATTGTGAGTCAAGTTCATTAAGTTTTCTGGCAGTTTTACATTGTGCTTTTTCACTAGTAGGAAGAAGACAACCTACAAAAATACATTACAAAAGTAAGTATAACCTTGCATATGCTAAAATTGGGAGAAAAAAAAAAAAGAGTCTTATTGAAAGAGAAAAACACCTCCCAAATGCAACCACCTCCAGCTCCCTTTCAGCAGTGTCCTACTTGGCAGCCTGCAGTTTGAGCAGTCCCTACACACGCACTTCAGTTCTGGGGGAAATCTTTGTGGTTTTCTACTAGATTCATCAAGTTGCTCTCGTTCTTTTGGATCCTTGACACTGACCAAAGTTTATAGGTGAAATCAGACAGGATCACTATCATCAGCTCAGTGGGACTTTTGTGTAACATGGTTTTCCCCACGATCAGTTTTCCTGAATGTCTCCCTCGCAAAATGGCAATTTTAAGATTGACAGCAGTAAAGAGTATTGACTATACAAGAATAAGAAATTATATTGTCCATGAACAGGGCAGCAGAAGCCACTACAAGCAGGCCAATCTACTAAACGAATCCTGGGCAGTAATCCCACTGCCAAGACAGGCTTACAAATTTGTTTATAATTACCCAGGAAGAGGTGCTGTCAACCAACCTTGTCATGGCTCTGTAAACAACATACACGCTCATGATGATGCTGGGAAAGGAGCAGCAAAATTATCCATTATCAGACAATTGCTGAGATGCTGGAATACTTGAATACAGAAATAGCCTCTTGAGAATAAATAGCTGGAAACAAGAACAGTATCAGACCTACATCAAAATCAAAACAGAAGAGATTTAGAGCCTGGTAACATAACCTTATGAGGAAGAGTCCATTAGAGCACAATGATAAATACAGGTATTTTCATTAGCCATTTCAGAACTAGACAAACTCCTTATTGTTATTATTTTCTGTCTCTGATGCTGCAAATGGCCTTAGGGCAAATCAGCTTGTACTATGATTTAAGATTACAGATTTTTACAAACATAAATAAAAACAACCAACCGAGAAAGACATAAAATCCAGCAGACATCCAAAAAATCCCCAAAGACACATTTTTGAAATACATTTTCATCTGAAGACGAAAATCACTAAGGTACAAAAAGTATGTCACTGACTTATCAAGCCTTGTAGGGTACTTTAAGTACCTAAAGACAGAAAGCTGCTTTGGTGAGGTACCAAGGAAACAGGCCTTTACCTTAGTGACCTCAAACAAGTGTGCCTGGAAATAAAAGGCAAGATGGCCTTGTTACAAAACAGAGAACATTACATTCTGCTGCCTTAGAGGTCCTCTAAGGATGGCCAATGCAATAGCACAGCGTTCACTTTAAGGCTTATTTACCATCATGTAGCAACCAAGTGCAGGATGATTACTTAGCGCTTTCCCCAAGGTGGTTACAGCTCTATCGAATAAGAAGTGATCATTTCTGCAATTTAAAACCATAACTAAGGAACATATTTATGGAGCTGCAGCAGTTAAACTTGATGTAAACAGGTCTACTCACTTATACATCTATAGGTGTGAAGGTTTCTCAAAGATGCCACATGTGTTTCTAAATCAATTTTATTGCTCTAAAAGTCATGAAAACAGACTAAAAATGCATACCCCTGATTTCATTTTAAGTTCATATGAACTGTGGCAGCTAACATAATCTAGTCACTCACTAGATTCCATCACCTTTCCAACCTCAAAGCAGCATGGTAAACAACCAGGAACACCAACCAACCAACCTAAGAAGCATCAACAGACTTTATCTGCCAAAGTGAGGGGGAGAGGGTGACCAATTTTCAGTGATTATAGTTTCATCAGCAGAAAAAGGGGGAAAAAAACCCCAAACAACCAAGCCTACCAAATTCAAGAAGACTACCAGAAATAGGCTTTGTTCTACAGAATAAACAGATACTTCACTGTGTTGTGTATTTCTTAAGCCCCACTGGTGCCAGTATACCCACTGAAATGAGAGACAAGTAATCATAGCAGGTTTTGTTTCGCTGTTCAGCATGGAAAAGAAAATTATGTGAAAAATCTATTAACTGAGAGATGAAAGTTCCACCAGGAGTTAACTGAAGAAAGTCATCATGCATTTAACTGGTTCTTCTTCCTCCTCCATTCATTTAACTGGCTCTTCTTCCTCCTAGGTGGTTTCATCACCCAGCCTCCGGAGGGGAAAGAGGATGGGAGCTGAACTCTGTCCAGGGGATCTCCAGGGTGAAAACTGACCTCTGGGAAGACTCGCTAACCAGGTAAAACAGAGGACTGGCTTCATAAACTTCTCCAAATCATCAGTGTGTGTCAGTGCAAGCCTGCTATGATTGAGAACTGGTGTATAAACACAAGCTTAATTACAACTGTCATACATTTGGTATTTTCTAAAGGGTAAAGAGGAACAGGCAAAAACGAGCTGATGAAGTCAGTGCCTACATGTATCAACACAGCTTTGGATAAGAATGTTCTGAAATAAATACCGTCCAAAGCCACTCCATGTACCACTGTTTCAATAAAAAGTTATTGCTGTGTCATAACAATGTCAAAAAAAGACATCAAAAAAATATCGAGGCAATGTTTACAAGTTGCATGATTACTTTAAAGGTAATTATTTAGCCAGAGCACATGACTCTTATTTCCCTATGAAAGGCTCTCTACTTAACTGGATTAACACACTATTGATAGCTAAATTCCACTGCTGGAGGCTACTGTCAAGTCATCATTTCCAGAACAAACCTATAAGCTATTTTCTTTATCCTGTGTGCAACTATTACACCAAGCTCATCATGAATTTTTTTTCCTAAAGTGCTCTAAAAAAAACTGCTGCAAAGAACATTCAAGAGATGCATGACACAGTACTACCTGTTCTAATGAAATTAGACCATACATCAGTCACAGGTTGGAAGGCTAAATACATTTAGCAGCCAACCAAGAACCTAACATCTGATTTTCAACATTGGTCTTTTTTTTTTTTTTTTTTTTTTTTTAGTTTAAAGACAATTCAGTTTTGATGCTGTGAAAATTGACTATCGCCTGGAACTCAACTCTCAGATGTTTTCTAAGGAAGGCAAACCCAGCTCTGCATTCTCGGCAAACCCCTCTCATGAAAATGTTTACATTTTTCTTATCAAAAGCAACCCTCAGATATGTACACTCACTTTCTCCACCCATCTCTTAGCACACACAATACACAGAGGTTTTACAGAGAGGTGTTAGAGAAAAAAACAACAGAAATTACTTGCCTCAAGAGAACCTTTCCTGCACAGAGCTGTATTCAGGGTAATGCCACCGGGCCCATCCTGTGTCACTCACCTTTGCAGAGCCCTCACCCTCACATTTCTCTGAGATGATAACACAGAGATAAACAAGGAAGAGGAACTTCTGACCTCTCTGCTTTCATGGAATCATCAAGAACTATGTCAATACAAGCAGACCTCATTTTTTTTAATCTCATTTGCATTTGCAGCACCTAACTAAAACCAGAAAGAAACTGGGGGAAAAACCCCCAAAAAACAACAAACCTGAAAGTGGCGTCATCGTTTGTTACTACTGTACTTCACATAAAGGGAATTTATTTTAAAGTCAGACTTAGTAACAGGAATAAAAACAATTTTTAAAAATACCTAACTAGTTCCAAATTGGGGAATTTTGAAGTCTAACTTCCTTCCTCGTCTCCCAACAACACTCTCTGTTTCCTGACGCTGATAATGCCGGGTGGGAGACAGAGCACAAGTGTTCCTAATGAAGGACCCCAAAACACCCCTCAGAAGGGCCAAAGGGGAATAACCGAAAAGGTTAAAGTACACTAGGAACACAATCCAAAGAAAACATGTCAGGGACAGGACAGGCCAACGTGCTGGCTGCACAAAGGACTTGGAAAGCAAGTTAGTTTCCTCATTCTGTACTGGCAAAAAATGCTCCCCTCCTCTACTGTACTGACACAGGGCTGCTTGGAAAATTTCATGAGCCCATCTTTCCAACACAATTTACCCTATTTTCCCGTGCTCTTGTCTGGCTCAGCAACATCAGCAGCCAGCGACCACATTTCAAAGCACTGGTCACCCATGCAATAAAACTGCCTGTTGCACCACGCAGCAGCTCCTCATCAGGACCTTTCCACACAACAAATACAGAATCTATTTCATAAAACAGAACTGACCAGTTTCACTGCACAATTTTGCTAGGCCAGAAGTGTAGTATGTCACTAATGAAGAAAAAAAGAAATGGAAGAGAAAAGAAGCACCAAAAAACTACCTTTAATGTGCTAGAGACTGGACACTGACTGCTTCTTTGAGTTTGTATTCTTCACAAAGTTATTAGATACAGACTTCTGCCTCATCCCATCTTTTACCAAATGGATTATGTATGATACAGGAAAAATAATGAGACCGAGCATAGGAAGGTTCCTCCTTTACAAAGGAAATTATACTGTAATGACATCTAGGTCTACTTGACATACGTTTGTTGATCACAGAAATGTGTGTCCAGTGTTTATTTTTATTGTTTTAAAATGTAACATAAATATTACCCCTAAGCATGCAGTTGTCAATTACGCAAATTACACAAATCAGGTTTCAAAGCACGACAATTTTTTTGCATTTTTCTTAGACAAGCCATACCTGAGTCCAATAAAGCAAAAAATACCATAGCTAATGAAAAAGAAAAAACCAATTGGAAATTTAGTCTGATTATAAGTGAAAAGTACAAAAACTAAAATATTTTCCTTAAAATCCAGTTTAAATTAAAAGCTAAGTTTGACAAAAAAAAAAAGACTATATTATACGACATCATAAATTAACACCTAAGGGTGTTAAAAAAAGGGAACTAATCCCTTTCAGCTACCAGTTCTCTAGTAACATGTAACAGTTCATTCAATGCAAAAAAAAAAAAAAAAATTAAAATATGAAATAACTGTTGTCCAAGAGATTTAAGAAAAAGAAAATATATTTTGACTTGCAAAAGAAAACGCTGTTAATTGCACACAGCCATTTCCAGCAACTCCCTTTGCATTCCCACCTCTTCTGCACACCGAAATTCCAGCGTGCCGTGCTGCCTCGAGCCGGCCAGGAGCGTGGGAAGGGTCCCATTACGTAAGATGTTATTAAGGCAGCAAAGCCTGCCTGATTAACTGCAGATACTTAAACACTCAAAATAATTACACAGATTAGCCAGGGACAGTGGCCACAGTGCTGCCGACCTGGAGCAGCAGGGAGCTGGCCCAACACCCCCTCTCCGGTGCATCCTGTGCTCCAAGGGCCGAGCTGGGAGATGCTGACCCGTGGGTGTTTACCAGGAGGCAGAACAGGACTGACCTGCACTCCTGCTGGACCCACGCTCTTCCAAGTGATGGAAGAATTCCCCAGCCACAGAATTAACTATGCCGTATCAACAAAGTAAATGTGACTCCCACTGAAGTTAATTTACAGGCATAAAGCACCTCTCCTTCCTGCTCAAGCCGCTGCAGTTGAAGGACAATGCTTAGTAGAAATATGCGAAGAATCCCACATTACAGTATTTCAGATGTCAAGCATCAAAGTGTATTTTAGAACAACCTGGGCTAATTTTAATTTTTCAAATATTTACTCATAGGTTCAGACCTACAGAAGTTTAGCAGAAGATACTACATACTAGTTAAAGCAAGCAAGACATTATAAGTATTTAGTTCTTCACGGGATGGTTAAAACCCCAACCAAAGGACCTAACAGCAAAAAAATTAAATACAGCAGTACATTGCTCTGAGGAGGCAATCCTTTAAGGACAGGTGTATACAGCTACAATTATCTCTGAGCATGCACTCCCTTCCCACTCCCCAACACATTTTTTGGGGTGGGGAAGTCTTTTGCTTTTGGGGGTTTGTGGCTTTTCGGATGGTTGCTGGGTGGAGGGTTTTCTGTCTGCATTTGCAGGGGTACAGCTGTTTTGTCTTGTTTTTTTTTAAATAAAGTTCCCTACCCAGTCTGCAGAGTTTTTTGTTCCTCTTGCAGTGGTAGTGCCATGAGAAGCAAGCATTGAGCAACAAGCTGGAGAGAGAACTAAGAACACAGGCTCTTAGTCAACATCAGGAAACTATTTCCACTTCAGAAGTCAGGAAGCTTTTCGCACTTGTGCCACATTCTGCTGAAGAAGAGAATCTGCTGTCATGCCACACAAATGTAAACAAACCTATCTACAACCAGAGGACTTAATTATATTTTGCTGTTGCTGTTTCTTCAAATTTGCACTACTACTCTTCCCATACAACAATGAACAACCCTCAATCTCTGTTTTGTTTTCTATAGCATACAAAGGCAACACACTTATTACTGAGTTAGTCCAGAGCTATGCACACACTGACTTGCCAAATAGCTACTGCATAACAGCAAGGACAACTACCAACTTCTTCCTTTTCACCCTGTGGCAGTCGCCAGTTTGAACCTTCCCTCGGCTCTGCAGCTGCTGTTCCTACCTCTGGCACTGGCACCTTGCGGATTTTCATCTCCTGTCTGACTTGGGTTGAAGGTTCAGTGGTACTGGGACTAAGGCACACTTTATGCACATTAATCAGTCAGACAAAAAAAGCTCAGAGGCCAGCTCTGAATTCTCTCCAAAAATCCCCACTAGATTACACCCATCCAGCAAACACACCAGATTTCTTATTGCAGGAGTTTCTTGCACTCCCAGTTTCAGAAGTGCAAGTGCAGGCCACCAATGCCCCCTCCAACAAGCTGATCACAGTCCATTTTCAAAACAGAGGCTTTTGCCTGTCCTCACAGCTCAGCCACTGGAGTTAGAGGTGAGAAATTTGCTGCCTTAACACACAGAGAGAAATTTCAGAAATTTATCTGTAGCTATTTGCTCATAAAAAACTCAAAACATTTGAAGAATCTTTAAGAAGAACAGACACTTTCCCATGCAGAAGAAAAAAATAAGCTGTGTCACTGTAACTTAAAAGCTGCAGAATAAATCCACCTCAATGACTGCCATTAAACCGCTTGTACTTTTTGATTTGCTAAAACACACTAAGCTGCCTTTTACCTCCAAGCATGTAAATCACATGGTTGACAAAATGTTAAGTTTGTCTTACAAAGGAAAGAGCTGTCTCTTCAGGCACAGCCATAAGGAAAAGGGGAAAAAGTTTAAAAATATCTTTCTAACATTATAAAACAAAGCTAAAATCAAAGCACAACAGCAAGGAGAAACAAGTTGTTACATCCAATTTCATACATAATTTAAATACAAAAATTATGCAACTCATGACCAAGAAGGACTTGAGAGCGTGCATGTGTGCAATACACAGTGGTGGGATGGACACATAAAGCACCACCACACCACCAAGCAGAGAAGCTTTTTGCCAGACTTCAGCAACCACAAATTAACACAGGAGCTTTCCAAGAGATGCATTTCGTCACACAGCTTCTGGCTCACCTGAGCACCTGCCACCACAAACACATGGAAACCCAAAACAAGGGCCATGCTAAAACTAGGAAATTGCAGCTCTCCTGTGTCTGGAGAGAGAAGAGCACTAATTATAAAGTGATTAACTTCTATTAGAATTTTCGTTGTGTCAGTAAAGGAGAGGGAAGGGCTGAGGTTGCTGTTATGCATTTGGCATTCCACATTCATGTAACACTTTGAAATGGTTGCATGGATCCAGATTCTGTATCTTGGGGGAACGTGACCTAAATACACTGGTTAACAAAGTGGTTGAAGGGGTATTTTTCTGGCATTATTTCATACAAGCCTGCCAGGGAGAGTCAGTGGTCTCACATAAACTCAGCCCACTGGATACACAAAATGGAAATGCTGAAGCGTTAAAAATATACCTGCAGAACAGGAAACCACGTATGGGCATGACCTCCATCCAATTCAGTAAGCTAAACATTAGACTAAGTTTGGGGCTTTCTCTTTTAATTTTACACTAGATACCTCTATGTTAGAACAGAGTCAGTGGGGAGTCATTTGATGATATTTGTACACAGTCTAATAATGATGCTACAGACAGACACATGAAGAAGAAAAGGTGCTTTATATATATACACAGATGCTTAATAATTATAACCTCAGAAGAAATGGTGTGTAGAGAGATTAAGTGGAACAAAATTAGTGCTAATTTGTCTTAGGCAATCCTGAAGTTGTTCTTTCAGGAAGGCAACTACATGGCTACAAATTGAATATCCCAAATGGCACACAGCGCCACTCCACAAGCAACCATCCCTGTGGGACATTCCATGGGCAGGGTGGAGTGCCGGGGCACTAATGACATAAGCTAATTCCTAATTATCCTGCTATGTAATACCTTGCAGGGTTTTTCCCTTGTTAAATATCAGTTAGTTTCTTAACTTTTTTTTTTTTTTTGGTAGGCTTTTAGCAGCTAAACTACTGCTGCATATATTAAACACTACATCAAATAGGAAAATTACATAAAGCGAGACAACACTAGGGATGTAAGTGGTGTTGGTAAGAAAAAAAACAGATCACTGTCAACTCAGTGAGAGAAGACTGACAGTTCATGGCAGGGCCAAGAGACCTGTTAAAAACCAGCAGAAATAAACTTGAGAATCAGTTAAGCACTGCATTTTTTTTTAGTGCCTCTCTCTGCAGAAGTTACACAGCACAGTCAGACAGACACCAGCTACAGAGGTGTCCCAACTACTCTGTGCACACAGGGAAGGTTTCAGTTTAAGAATACTTTCTTACTGGAAATCGTTGAAATAATTCAGGGCTATAAGAAAACCAAAGTAGTCAAAAGCCATACCATATAATCTACAAATTATGTCCTCCTGTTCTACTTCCCAGCTCTTGTTACCAAAAATGCTGAGGCCCTCTGCTCTACTTCTAGCTACTTTTCCAGAGAGGTGAAGTGTCCAAAACCAGCTGCATCTCCACACAATGCTGAGCCAGCATGACAATGGAGTAAGTCCAGAAAAAGGCAACCAAGCTGTTGAAGGATCTGGAACATAAATCCTATGAGGAGCAGCTGAGAGAGGCTGGGGGTGTTTAGCCTGGATAAGAGGTTATGGGGAGACTCTGTTTTCTTTGTATTCTTGAAGAATACTTCAAGATATTAAAAACACTCAACAAAATATGTGTAGAATTACAGCATAATTCATATTTTTTTAAAAAGTAGATATTGACTGGATGGCAAGCAGTGAAAGAGCAAGAAAATCAGGAGCTCAAAAAGTTAAATATTAACTGGGGTTCAAAAAAAAAGGCACCAAGAACAACATCCAAATACTATTTAGTCTGAACATGACTTTTGCCATCATATTTTTTGGCAAGTATCAAGTGCTATCACTGATTTATGACCTATAGCACACCCCAATAGTTTTCCATCTGATAAAACAACAATAACAAGCTGTTTAAAAGCTTCAGATAGTGTCATATTTATTTAAAAGCTTTGTACATAAGTGAGGTGATGCCAGTAGTTTTTCAAAGAAACCATGAAATGCACATGTTCAAAAGTTATCAGGGAATTAAGTTTTATAGAGAGACAGTAACAAAAGTAATGATAAAATGTTTCAATTCAATTCCTAAAATCAATATTGGACAATTAAAAGACATTTGTAATTCACATTAATTTTGAATCTTCAACATTAAAAAAGGTTTTGTACACTGCATTTCAAATAATAAAGTGCACTCTTGTGAAAGACTTCATCATGAAGTATTGGGTAGTTTAAACGTTTTGAATACTTAAAGATTCACTACAAGGGTAAGACCCTATCATTCTCAAAACATCCAAGAAGGCATTCAAACTACTAATGAAAATTCAACAGTGCAATTCTGGAAAAAAGTAACCACACAAAGAGATGATATTTTACGAAAGCCTGCTGCACTGTCCTGGGACAACTGAAATATCCTTGGTATTCACAAAGGGGGAAATGTTCTTAAGGTAACATCATAGTCTCAAAATGCAACTGCCTGAAAATCTTACCTGGGAAATGCTTTTGGCTTGTTTCTCCCAGTCCTCTAATCCCATTTCATTTGTTAGAAGCTATTTCATTAACAGTCCAAACAAAAATACACCTTGAAAACATTAGCTAGCGCTGTAGCACCAAGGATCTTCAAATACACAGTATGAAATTTAACAGTCCAAACATTTCAGGTAACTTACTTTCATACAGACTTTATTTTACTTAATTACATCCCAAATATTTATTTTTATCTCAGACACCTCTACCACTTTCCAATCAGAGCCTGAATTCACAAGAGAATTTCTTGAATTCTTGAAGAATTTCTTCTCTTGGCAGTGTTTTGTTTTTTAGTTCCCTAGTATTTTATTGCTGGCTTTGGTCTGACTCCACATGAGTGTTAAGTGTCCTAAGCATGCTCAAGTATTGATCTGCGCTTGCTCAACCTGCTTGATTTTCCAGTCAACAGACTTCCAACATATGTGCTCCATTCTCTTCACTCCTGGTGAGAGCCATGGGTGCAGAAGGAGCCTTCACCCACAAAACACCTCTCCCTTGAAGCCAAGGATGACAGGTGCAAGAGACAGGGGCTAGTGCAGAGGCTCGTCTTTCCATCACATTGGTTCAGATCTAGTACTACCTGCTCTTACAGCAGGAATGCACAGCCACATTTGCAAAAGAGGCCCAGTGGGAGCAATTTGTCACAATATTTACAAACACAGCACTGCAGCTACCACTGATATTTTCTGCAACCCAGAAATCTGATATAGCCACACTCAAGTACGCACAGACGTATGATGAACAGATCTTTCTGACTTAAATAACAGTGCAGTTTAAAAAAAAAAAAAAAAAAAAAAAAAAAAAAAAAAAAAAAAAAGATCACATTTCAGTAGATCTGTTTTAATGTGTGAAAAATAAAAGCTGCTTCCCAGAACTTTGGCCGTGGCAAACGGGTCTATCATTCAACTTCAGCAAAAACGAAATATAGCAAGAACCAAGAGCTCTTTTGCCATGAAAGAATTTCCCTTCTGTTCAACTGAAGCAACCTAAAGACTAAGAGAACCCTCACCTAAACTCTAATTTACATTGTTGCTCCAGCCATCATGATTAACTTGAAATCTGGGCTGACATTACTAGAATCTCCAGCAGGTACACAGTACCTTCAAATGTTTCATGCATTATCCCAGCTCATGTTACACAGAAAACCTCCAGCTCAGGAAAAAACCCAACATGAAGGCTGGATGCCATTTTATCCACTCCCATCCCCATGATTCTCCTCTGGATCCTCAAAGAGAATAAACGCCCCCCCCCCCCCAAAAAAAAAAAAAACCCAAAAAAACCCAAACACCAACTTGCAAAGTTACAGTAACCCTGACACTCTTTTCTACAGAATTTAACAAAAAAAATCCCAAACATGAAATCAAAAACCCACACCATTACCAAAAACTTGTTTTCAGCTTCTATGAACAGAGAATAAGGTATTAGGGATAACCACGATAACATAAGAGATAACAAAAGTACATCATGTTGACTAGAAAATAATGAGAGAATTGAAAATACATTTGTTACCAAATAGCTACATAAATATGAAGTTATCTTGAGCTAAGATTGCCACTCCTGGATGATACTCATCAGAATGGTTTTTGTTAGGTCCTATTCATCATGAAGTAGAAGTTAAAAATGGGAATTCAATAAAACAATTAATGAACAGTATGCAAAAAGTGCAAACAAAGTCTTGCCGAATCAATAAAACAATTTGTTCACAGACACAAGCCACAAAAGCTTATCTTGACATTAAGTTCCATTTGCTCAGATAAGGAAATAAACCAGCAGCCACAGCTCTGCAACTTTAAAGAGGGGGGAAAGAAATTTGTTAAGTGTCCCAATTCACTTGTAATAGCAATTCCTTACATTATCAGGACTCTCTTATATACACCACTGACAGTAACCATGCTGACAGCAGAGCAGCTGACTTTGAACAGGCTGACCTTGAGCAAGCAAACGACCTCAGCAGCATGTACTTCTGGCTTATTTCACTGCAGCAGCAAAACAGCCTCACCATCTATAGAAGTCTACCGTCACTAGCCACCACCCCTGACTATTTTAAGATATCCCAATACAGTTCAGTGATGCACAGTTCAAAGTGATAGAATAACATCTGCTAGCATGTTGAAGTGTAAGTTGTTTACAGAGGCATTTTTAGCTTGTTCCCGCAACCGCGCTTCCCAAACTGACAGAAAAATCCATTGATTAACAGACCTTTGCTTCTCATTTAAACATATCAACCCCAAAATGTAATAAATACTAAGCAAGAATTTTAGGCATTGTGAAAGGAGGAACAAACTCAAGACACCCCACTCTAGATAAAGCTCATTTAGAAGCTGCAAGCATGCGACAGCAATGGGTGAACTTGAAAAGGCAGTTGAGCCCCGAGATGTCAGTTTTGCACAACTTCTCCTCTTGCTCATTGCTTTAAGGAAAAGCTGTATTAAGAGAGATATTTATTTGTATACAGGTTCTTAACTGCTATTTTAAACATACAGAAGCTGTAAGCTAACCTGATATTAGAGGAAGGTAATCATGGAAGTTACTCAGATGCAATGGTTGTGTTACTGAGTTATAACAACCCATCCTGCTGGCAACCCCAACCTACAGAGAGAAAACATTCAATTTCCAAAACCCACGCCAGGGAGAGTCACCCTGTGTTCTCAGGAGTCCCTGGAGTGGTAAGGACCATGTATAACCAAGTTACAAAGGCCATGGAGAAAACAAGCCTTTCTGGGAATTTATGGCCGTGAGAATTTTTTGAAGGAAGGCACATAAGAAAGGAGAACAAGAAGTTAAGTAAATTGCATATAAATTTGAGGGGGGAAAAAAGCCAGCATAAGCTGATGGTGGTTTGTTCTGAAACTTAGCATGAAGCTGCCAAAGTCATAAATGAAAAGCTGTCCTGCTGCAACAGCCTCAGAGCACGCACAGAGCCTTCACTGAGCCCAGCTCACGGGCAGTAATTAAACCACACTGCTCAACTATGTTATTCTTCTTCCAAAACCCTTTAAAACAGAAAAGCCCATATCAGACCAAATGACTCTTTGAGCTGCTGCAGCAGAACTGACTGGGCAAGTGAAAACAGTGTCGTGACCACAGAACACTATTATTATCACTTTTCCTCTGTCCTCTCTGATCTTCATGGGAGGGGAGGGTAAGAGAAGGAGAGGGGGAGAAGCCTGCTCTCATCCACCAGGAACACATCCAACAGCAATTTTTCCATCTCTCTGAGCTCCGTTGCAACACTATTGACATTTGGCATTTTGTCTGGAACGAGCCTGTTGATTAGCAACTACCCTTAGTTGGAAGGCTGGAGGGAGAATATCACTGCCCAGTTCTGGAATGAGGTGACTGCACTGAGTGCATCTACTCACTTGCTTTTCCTTATGAGTGCACTGCTGAATACTCAGGATCGCATTTTACTGCTGTCACCAGTGGAACAGAAAACCATTTATGAGAACAAGCATCTCTTATCAACCAGACACCTTCCATTCTGCTACATCACTGCAGTTGCTCACCAGCCTATGGGGTCCAGCTGGTGCCCAGTTTAATCTGGAGATCAGTTACATTGCTTCCCACTCGCTTGGTTTTCCCAAAGAATTTGGCTGTGCTAAGCAACAGTTGGCCTGCAGACCCCTGGATGCCAAAAGGAACACCCTCTGGACAGGAAACCAAGTGCTTATTCCCAAAACACATTTTCAGTCAAACTTCCAGCTGCACTCTACCAGCAACATAATCTGACACAGCACAAAAATGATGATATTTTCTTTGGAGACAGGAGGTGAAATAACCATGGAGGCAGCTACATGGGCTGATGATGAGCCACTGTTCAACTCCCTTTGGGGGCTGTGCTGCAGGAGCCTGCAATGAAGCTGCACACTCACTCCTATGCCTGCAAATGGCTACTGGCAGATCCACAACATTAGAGGGATTTTATAAATTATGAGTTTGGTAAGGTTTACTCAAGACTCATTTTCAAAATCCCCTTAGGAAGACAACCCAAACTAAATCAATACAAAGGTGATTCCCCCCCAAAAAACTAAGCAGTAATTCCCTGAAGAGGTACCTCTGAATGCAATACACTGAGAAGGCCACTGCTTCCCATGGCAACAGAAAGGAAGGTAACCTGGCTCCCTGGAGCAGATGGGCAGCACCACCTTGACCATTTCACTCCTCTACTGCTAATTGCAGACAGCCATTTTGAAGCCTCTCTTCTCATACGAGCTTTTCCAAATGCATCTCACCTCAGGAAAGAGGCAAAACAAGAGAAAATGACTTCCAGAGAGAAACACCATTCCCTGGGAGAACTTTCTGCCTCGCCAGATGAGCACAAGAGACCAGACTTAGATGTTTTGATTCTCCTCTTCCACAGCCTGTACTGCTTTCCATCTGGGATGGAACACACCCCTTTTCATGATTTGGGGCACAGTTGACCAAAAGGACTGCAACACACTTCTCATGCCATTTCCAGAAATGACAAAAGCTTGATCACCGACGCTGTACGTAAGGGTATTTTCTTTTGAAAATGTACACACTGCTTAGTTATTTACCTCCTTAGATCACTCATAAAAGGTCAGCAGTCTTAACATGTGAGGCCAGAAGCAGAAAAGGGCTTCAAATACCAGATCTCTCTAGTCCACAGCTATTAAAATCCAGACCAGCATAAGAAGAGCGTGTAAGCACAGACACTGCCTTTCAGGGAAAGAGCATTGAGAATAACATCTGATCTTTAAAACAAATAAAAGATCATCTGTGACTTCAGACAGTGTATTGTAGCTAGTATTTATTCATAACCATACTTGACAATTTCTAGGAATATTACAAACAGGAGCTTCCAAAAGGTAACAAAATGTCAAAATCTATTTTTCATATGCCTTTTAACCATTTTCTTATTTTCTCTTTCTTGAAAGACTAAAAGCTGAAACAGGAAAACATCAAGTCATTATCACTCCATACAGTCTGTCTCCATTTTTCTGCTTGCTTATACCCTTTCAAAATTCAGTTAGTCTCACTTGTTTAGGACATCTCCTCATACAAAAGTACCCTAATGTCTCCAAAAGTCATCATTAGGTCACCTCTCCATCTGCTACAGGCTAAGGTAAGTCAGCCCATTATCCATTCACCTGGCTACATGATGTTCCCCTCCTTAAATCCTAATCCTCTTATTACTCATTTTTCCAATTCATTAGTCACTTCCTCTTTCGGATGCAAACCAGTGACACTAGAATTCAAAACAAACACCCTAACACTGGAGTTTGGGGCATTCTTCATTCTCATGACCATTAGTCCACTATGGGCCCAGGAACAAAAAACAGAAGCAATAATCAGCCTGGGAAAAAACCCAACCAACCAAACAAACAAACAGAAAAAAACTACCACCACCAATCAACATTTTCTCTTTATTCAGTTTTGTAAAACTTGTTCCAACATGTCATAGTCAAACAGGTCAAACCTGCACTATCACTCCCAGGCATTTCTAATACAAAAAGCATTTAAGTACAGTTATATTTTATATATAATTGCTCTTTATTTGATTGACAAAAAGCACAATCTCTCTTAAAATAAATGCCATGTCAATACAAAATATTCTCTGAAGGCCCTTCTCATTCTTCTGTAAGACTTTTTGCTTCAAGTTTCCCCAGCATGATCTATTTTAAAACATTTTGAATCAAATGCCAGTTTTCTGATGTTATTTACACTGGTCTGATGCTTCCAATGGAACAAAAAGGAATTTGGAGGAACTGCCAGGCTAAAACAAATTTAGTTTGAATTACACGACTGGTAGAGAGCTACGCACCCATGATGAAATCCAGCACGCCGAAAAACTGTTCAGAAGTAAAAACCTTTGTTGAAAATAATTTTGCAGTATAGTTCTTAGAGGGATTTTTTTCAAAATCATCTCAACCAATATTTATATATTAGAAAAAAAAAAATTCAAGAAGATGGACCCTAACATTTTTCTTCTTTTCATGTCCTTTTGATTTTCAAACATTACGGACTTAGATGCTACTTTATAGAAGGATTATAAAACTGCAGATATAAAAAATACGATCTGCTGAAGCCTGAATATTTACAAAGCACTTCAGCATAACTTACTAATGAGGAAATTATAGGTGCACATGCCATAATGAGTCCGTATCATTCAACATCATTGAGGCAAGACAAGTATACACACCCACAAATCTTATTCTTGGGGCATGACATTTTTGATTAAACATCCACAGGGAACCCCACTTACTCACATTTGAGTGCAATCCAAAATGCCAAGGAGTTGCACACTGATTCTACCAGCAATGGACCTGCCCAAGCCCAATAAGCATGCCAGAATTCTATCGAGAGGTGCAAAGCAACATCAAGCCAAGTAAAACAGAACTACAGCTAATACATTTTTATGTAGGCAACTAAAAAAGAACAATGTCTTGTCTATTGAGACATCTGAAACAGAAAAAAAAAAAAAAAAGTCAAAAGTAATTAGTTGAGGCTGAAGTACTGCAACAGGACCACCCAGACTGGCTGTCCACAGCTTCTCCCCTGTCAGCTCTTGGGGACAGAGATGGGAAAAATGGCAACAGCTCACAAAAATCTGTAACTGTTTCAACAACTAAAAAAGCCAAAATAGATAGCGAAACATTCTCAGACCATGCATCTTGAGTATCTGCTGGATTATGATTCTGTACAGACCAGCTGAAGGTAAGACCTTTGCACTTGTCTAGAACCTCCCAGAATTTCTACTATCTTTGCAAGCCTGGACTGACTTGTCCTGAGAGGCCCAAAACGACAGAATCTTAAGTAGAGTACAGCTTTTACACCAAAATTAACTCCCAAGTTAGTTAATTTTTTATTCCCTCTTATATATGTTTTTGCATAATGTCAACATGCATCAATCCATAACGTTTCCCAATTTAGTCCTCTGCAGATGAACTTCAGAGTAGTTTTTAAATCCTCTGCTGCAGTTTGCAATTAAGTAATAGAGAAGGCAGGTGATGAATTAGAATATTTTATGTGAGCACTGAACATGAAGCATTCTTGTTTACAAGCTACAGTCAAAAAATAGATTCCTCTGGCATGAACTCCAATCACTAACTTCATCAAGCCTAGAATTGCACTGCCCAACTTTTCATTTCCAGCATTAACAGCTGTAAAATAGTTAATTTTTTTTTCAAAGTACTCATTGTCCTAGTTTACTAGCTTCTTACTGCATCAGCAGACAGGCAATACACAGCCCCTACTACTGCCCATGATGCAAAGCAGAACTGAAAAAGATCTTCAATCAAGACAAGTTTAGCTTATAAGGAAAACAAAAGGACTAAATATTGATAATTTTTAAATGTCAGGCAGACTGGGTAACTATACAAAGAAAACTTTTAAAAAGTAACCAAACTAAACTATTGAAAACACACATCCATTTTCAGGCAAAAGCAGAATGCAACCATATACCAAAATCATTTTAAATGCCCTTCTGGTATCACCCAAAATATTTGAGCATCCTATCACTCCCTAGCTCCAGAAGTTTACTGAACTCCACAGCTGCTGAAGGCACTCAATCAGAATGGAGTTTCTAAGAACCAGGGAAAATATTTACAAGTGCTTGAGAAAAACAGAGGCATTTACATAATCTTTGGCAACAGGATATAAAAACATGGCTCTTCCAGTACACTGTCCAGCTGCTTACAGAAAAAAAATCCATCATGTTAGGGAGGCTGGAAAGACATCCTAAACAAGCAAGTGAAAGATAATTTTTTTTTTTCTTTTCCTTTTAAACTGTCTCAGAGGTCTCAAAATAACAATAAATTATGACTTCAGAGAACAACACAAAACATACTTGCAGGGAAAAGACAACACTATAAAAGCATTCAAAGGAAGCATTCACATTCAAAATGGCAACCAACTACATAATTTTTACATTCCTAGATGGTTTTATCATTTCCAAATTATTCTTCCCAGTTACCTGGAGGAGTAATTACTTAAGCCATTAACTTTAAGAAATGTCAAAACCCTGTTCCATAACAGGCAAAAATAAAGAAATGAAAGACACCTACCTGTAATACCGAGATTGTAAATAAGTGGAACAAATAGTTTTTGATACATGGCTGGCAGACCCAAAGTCTATGACTTTGACCCGGTAAGGCTGCCGAACCGGATCCACCAACATAATGTTCTCTGGTTTGAGGTCAGCATGGATTAAACCCAAACTTTTTAGTTTTTTCAGTGCAGTGGCCACCTGTTGCAGAATAGGCCTTATTACTTTCAGTTGCAGAGGGCTGAATTTGTTTTGTTTCAGGAAGTCATACAAATTCTGTTCCAACATCTCAAACACCAGGCAAGTATGGTTATGATGCTGAAAGCATTCATAGGCTCTCACAAAGTTAAACTCGTCAGCATTTTCGGTGCTTAGTCTCGCTAAGATGCTCACTTCTATTTGCCCTTGGCGCACGTACGAAGGATGATTCTTCAAGATTTTGATTGCCACAATCTCATTTGTCCCCCTTTTCCAGCACTTGACCACTTGCCCGAAGGTCCCTCGTCCCAGGAAATCGAGAACCTCGTAGGTGTTTTTCACGGAGCACAGCACCTCGTGCTGCACCAGCTGGTAATCTCCATCCCCGCCGGTGCCGCTCTGCTTGGAGGCCGCGGCCGCGCTCACCACCGTCACCGGGTTGCCCACGCCCGTCTGCAGCATCGCCGGCAGCATGGACAGCTCATCAACGATCTGCATCCTGCTGCTCTGGCTGTCCAGCTCCTCGCTCTTACGCTTCAATCCGCATCGCTGGGCTCCTTCCAGGATATCCGACTGGCTTCCCTGCGTCCCAGCCCCAGGGGCCTCCAGCTGAGGTTGCTGCGCCCACGCTGCCAACGCTTTTGTAGCACCTGCGGTATTTTTTAAAGCAACGGCATTTGACTGCAACCAAAAGCTCTGTCCTCGAGGTCTATCAAATGGGTTTTTAGTCTGAAAGAAAGTATTAACCCTGTGGGGAGAAATTCCAAAGTTTTTACCATTCACGTAGATTTGCGGGTAGGTTCTTTCGTGGTACACGCAACTGCTTGGTTCTAGTTTGAGTTTCTTCACATTACAAAAGGCACTTGACTGGGTTTGATAAACATATGGTGGATAGACCAAGACTTGTGAGGCCATACCTACAGGGGGAGAGAAAAACAAAAAACAAGTGAAAATTGTGCACATTTCCAAGCTTTCCAGCAGCTGCTACTTCTAAAAGAAAAATCAGGGCACAATTATGTTCTCCAAATGAGCTGTTCTTAAGTTCTTTTCTGTTTAGTTTCCTAGGCCAGAACAAGGCCCTCACACTTTACCAGTGCCCACAGGAGGACTTTAGCAGCAGCAGGTTGCTGCAGTTAAGTGCTTTAGCTGGTTGCACAGGACTCAGACAACAAAGCACTACAAGTCATTTTTCAAGCAAGGGTCCTACCGTTGTGCTATTAAACTCAACTTTCATTTAAAACCTCCCACCATTTCTACACACAAAAGTAGCACAGTGTTCAGTAACACGACTGAAAAACCAATTTAAATGTTTAGCAATTATGACATAAAATAACTCAGAAGTTCTTAATTGTGAGTCAATGCTACCTGTTATACAAGGTATCCAACCTATTCATTGTAAACACCATCAGGCTTCCAAGAACAGACAAATGTCACAACAGCCACAGATCAAAGAATTTCGCTGGGATGAAAATGGAAGTGATCAAGCCATGTGATGGGGCCCAAAATAACTTAGGGGGCATGGGTATGTACACATAAACAACAACAATGTTCCAGTAACTTATAATGTACAGTAACCTAATCCATTCACGAAAGGCAGGTGCTTCCCGAGTTCTACTCCACCCCACTGCAGAAATCCGTGTATCAGTGACAGAGTCATGGGGCTAAAGGCACTGAGCTAACTTTCCAGGTGTCCTCTATGCACTGACCCAGTATCCCCTTCCAGACCTGTCAAACACCAGCCTAAAATTTGTCTGTCATGTAGTTAAGCTAAATTCTAAGAAAAAGGCTCTGGATGGACCCCAGTGTAACTACAAGGTTTCAGGGAAGTCATGGTCTATACCGGTCTGACCAGCTCCAAGAGACAAATTCAATATCAATAATATCTTAATTAGATCACTTAATCATACAAAGCACATGAAAATTCTGGTAATAGGTATTTAAATTGCAGATGAGTCACAAAAAACTTGAGCTAGACATTGCAGTGACTCTGATCAAATGAAAACTAACCAAAAGCACAGCACAGCATAATAATTCTGAAGCTGTGATTTGATTTATGCAAATGAACATTTAGATATCTTAAGAGCAATTAAAATAATCATACCAACACCTCGGTTTAGAATCCTCTAATGGGTTTTGTCCCAGCTGCAGAAGAAAACTTCAAAGCCTTCTCCTTCCCAAAGCTGTTTTCTCAGGGCCAGACGATATTAGGAAGCTGGAGACAGCCAGGAAACAGCCAGGAGCTGGGCTCTCCCTCCACCAAACATGATGGGAGTGCCACTGGCCTCCTGCTCCACACAAAGGATTGAACACTAATAACCTCAAAACACAGGAAAAAAAATTCCCCAGGCTCTTGACTTCTCTCCAAAATAACATGCCCCATTACAAGGAGCATAAATGTTATTATTGACTGTGAGATCTCTACTGCCTTTCCTGTCCTAATTATATTTAAATAAATCGCCCTGATCATATTATTAAGATATACAAAAACCAGCCCTCACTGACTGCCCCAGAGAACACGAACATCCAAGCCTCTCTGGAGCTTCCAGTGGCACCTGTAGAGTTCAGGCCAAGCCAAACCTTCTATCAGCACCTTACCATTCCTCCAGTTCTGGGATGACTCAAATACCACATAAAATATCAAAATAATGCTTGAGGGTTTTCGTCTTAAAACCTTTCCAAGGTTCCTACCAAAAAATACTCTGCTTCCTTTTTCATCACAGTCCCCTTATTTTTTACACACATGTGCATCAAACAAATAAAATATTCAAACTCAAAAAACATTTACACTTCAAAAGCAAAGAAACTTCTGAAGGACACACACTAGTGTATTATCTCAGTTTGCTGACAGGGGAGTTCAGATGACCAGAATCACTTTCCTGACTCACAGACAAATCTAAATGCTGGGCAGGCCCAGAGGCACAGCCACACCATGAAGCCCCTGGGCAGAAACAGGTCCCAAGCAGGAGGGAGTGGGGACACCTGGCCCACAGGTGAGAATCTGGCCCAGCTGCAGCAGCCCCAGCAGGCCCATTTGCCCTGGATCTGCCATGACCTAAGAGCAAAAATCCTGCTCCATTTAACTTCTGGAGAAGGTGTCTGCCTGTGTAAGGACGTCACCAAAGTTGAGGGCACTAGATGATGATGGTAACTACACTGAAAAGGTACACTGAAACAAAGGATATTTTTCAGAAGACAGGACAACAGTCCAGTATGAGGGAAAACCAGAGGGACCAGAGGCCCACTCAAATCCTCACCTGAGCCTGTGAGGACCACTGGCATTTAAAAAGTGTAAATTTTCTATAGCTGCTGCTGTTCAAACCAGTCCAGAAGGTCTGGAACACAGCCCCCGCTCTCCTTTCAACATTAATTTCAGATGGATAACAAAAACTGTACTATCATCTTTTGGGGTTAGCATGTTTCTTGCCGGCCTAGCTCCACAACCCTGAACTGTGACCACAGTAACAGCTCTGATCACAGATAAGAAGTGTTTACTGAGTTATCACAAGAACATTTTTAGCAACTCAAAAAAAAACCCCAAAATTTTAAAAAAAGAAAATTGAGCACTAAATGGAAGAGATAACATGTCCTGGAAGAACAATCTTTAATACAATCATGACAGACTGAACTAATAAAATTTTACTCCACACAAAAAAAAAAGATGGACTTGTGCAACCATCTAATTTTTTACCTTCCCTAAACACTTCATTATTCCCATCATTTTGCTTGTCTTTTCCTAAATATACATGCCAATGTCATTTGGAGAAGCCACAGTACCTTCAAATAACCAGTGAACAAGGTGTTCCTGTGAAACAGGCACTTACGACCCTGCAGCATCCTACACCTGAGACTGCTTAAAGACCTCTGCCACACACTGACAGTGCTCAAAAGGCACTTCAGACAGAAGCACACTCTACCCAACACACAAGCAATGAAATCCATCAGAACAGCATGGAACTATCCAACACAACCAGCTGTAGGAGGCCTTTGATTTGAGAAGTTAAATTGATAAACAGAATCGATTTCCCCCCAACCCAGATGAAAACAAACCCCCACAGACAGCAAAGCTGCACAACAAACCTTAAAGAGAAAGGGAAAATACCACAACACCTTCTACTGTAACAACACTGCTGTGTTGTAAGGCGTTTTTTGTTGGTTTGGGGTTGTGGGGTTTTTTGTGGTTGGGGATGGTTTGGTTTTTTGGTTCTGTTTTTCTTACTGGGTTGATTTGTTTGTGGGGTTCAGAAGCTTTTTTTTTTTTAACTATTTTGAGGTATTTGGATTAGAATACAACCCTATGGATAGCTACACCTGAAAGAATAAAGTTTTTGTGTTGCCAGTTTTTTGTCGCCCTTGTTTTTAAAAACCAGGACTCCCAGCATAAGAAAATAATGCCCAGCACATTTCCACCTAGGAGAGAGTGGATCTTTGTTTCCCTGCCCCCGTCACAAAACATTTCACTGAGTTCATACATCTTTCTGCATACATCTTAATGAGACTGTTCCTGCTTCCTCATACAAACTGAAGCTGGTAAGACTACACCTACATGAACAAGCCCAGCAGCAAAATAATAAAGGGATGTGTAGGGCCAAACAACCAGTGCTAAAGGAAAGAAAATCCTCTGTGCTCATTTCAGGGAGGTTATTTGAGCCTGAACACACACAAGCAGCTGGTTGGTGCACATCTTCCAGTTTAATTTAATTTAAAATAAAAACTCAGTGTATGCACTACAAGACCCCTCCAGGATGCAAACCAAAGCAGGGTAAGCAAAAGCATCAGAAGGACTGAAAAGTGCAATTTCCAGGTGACAGTGCCACAGGCAGCCTCTGGCTACTTGAGCAACTTCCCACTTGACTTTCAGTTTTAGTCTCAGAGAAGTTGTCCATTCCCCACACATTTTTAAACCCCTCTTCTGCTTCCCCAAGTGCAAGGAGAGTGTAACAACTTCACTCCAGCACAGTGGCTGCTCCTGGGCAGTGGGGCACACAAGCTGAATTTGGCTCTGGAGTTCTCCAGCTTGTATTCTCCAACTGGAGGTTGCTGCACCCCATCTCACTGCTAATGAATACTGCAGGGAATGTGCAAAAGAAAGGCTGTTCCAACACCTACCAACAGTTACCACCCCTGGACAGGCTCCCTTCAAAGGAATGAGTATTCTTGGGTTGAAGCAGAGAGAACTGGGAAAACTTGGCTTATTAAACATGAAACTATACCACCCGCAACATGTGACTTCCAACTGGAGTCAAGGCAGTGAATTCTGGGCTTCTGAAGAAAGTATGAACAAAGTAATGAAGCAAACATATTCAAACTAAGTAAATTCATTGTTTATTCCTTTAAATAAATTAACAAGTATATTTTCACAAAGTAATGTCAGGCAGCAGGAGGCACTTCAGTTTGCCCCCTGCAGCCAAGCTTCTCTCTATAGAAACTGAGCAGGGAACCAGGCAGATGTGTCTCAGCAAAATGAGGCACCTCTGGTTAACATCTTGCTAATGTTCACTAAGTGTAGCAATGCTCTCTACTTCTCAAGATTACATCTCCAGCCTCCTCGGGCAGCTCTAGGCAAACTCAGGAACATGACCGATTTGACAGACTGTGACAACCTGGAGCAGCACAGGCTGTTCCAGGCCTGACCACCGTTAATAATTAACTGTACAGTGACATTTCCACATGACTGAGTGAGGGGGGTGTGTGGCACAGTAACTGGTTAATAAGGCCACTGCAGGGGAGCTCAGGAGAAACTGCCGCACTGCTCCTTTCGTTTGTCTGCAAAATAGCCAGCTCCTTCCACCTCCCTGAGCAGCACAATCACCATGCTGGTCCTGGGGTAGTAAATTCCCCGCAGGCAAAGCCCAGCCAGAGGCAGCCACCTAATAACAGAGTTAAACTGTAACCCAAGAAAACTTGTTTTCCAACTTCTTTCGGGCCTCCCTGGGCAAAAACCAGTTCCAAAACTCTCATCCTTCTTGCAGTGCAGCTGGGCATCGAGGGAGGCTTTCTGAACACTCAGTAACTTCCAGAAAATGCACGATTTGAGCAGTCGCACTTATGAAATGTTTTGTTTACATTATGCATCACTTTGGAAACACTGCAAGGATACAAAGTCATTTTTTCCAGGTAAAACAATTGTTCTTTTTATATTAGGTGCCACCCGACTTCTCAAGTTGTTTAGTAAATACAACAGTGAATTAGTTGCCATCTCTTTCCACACAGATCAAAGTTTATTACCAGTAGTAGCAGCACCTCTATGTTATTGTTTATTTTGGATATGTAGCTGAACAAGCTGTACTGATGCAAGTACTTTCATAGCCCATGACCTGTTCACCCTGAGGAATTCCCTCACTCCAGCTGTACAATTAATAACAAAGCACAGGCAATTGAGGTTTCATGCAATTTATAAAGGAAAACATACCCACAGAGAGCGTGAAGTCTCCAGAAATACAAGCCCAGGGAGTCCCACCCTCTGGCCACCTCAAAACCATCTCTGTGAGCAGATCTGTGACCCACAGAAGGGAGAGAGCAAAGGAGAAAGCACCGAGGTGTTTCAGGTAACTTATGCTGTATAAATCATTTCCTCACACAAGAACAGAGACAGTTCTGGACACAAACTGCACAGAACAGGCACACTGCCCCTCAGAGAACAGGGAGATCAGAGGCACCCGAAGATACCTCACCAAAGAAACCAACACCCAGTTCTGGGGCAGCAACCAGTTTAATGACAAAAAAAACCTCGTTACCATTCTTGATTCAAACACATATTTCAGAGTTCAGGAATTTTGGCCCATCATACACCAAGGGCACTCAGCTGAGCCAACGTAGCCTTTGCCCACCATGAAACCTCAGTCCTGCACAGGTGGAGGCTGAAAGGCCAAAGGTTGGTTCCAAGCTTGAGCGAGTTTTAGCGGGAAGCAAAGGATACGATGATCCAATTCTGCCCTTGTAGGGCTTAGTTACTAACCACTGAAAAAAATGTTACATGAGTGCTAAGATCTGTGCAGCAGTGGAGGTATTTTTAATCAGACACCACCAATGTTACACTGATAGCAGAAATTGAATATATCAGTTGCTTTAAGTGAGATACAAACCAGTCTCAATTGCACCATTGTCTCAACACTTGGAAACAGAACTGATGCCATACAGTGAGCACAAACATATTTTACATAAAATATCTGAACTGCTATGACTCAACGCTGCCATAGCGCCAGCAGCAGTACTCAAGAACACTACTGCTTTATTCATATTTTCCACAAATAACAAAA
Source organism: Cettia cetti (assembly GCA_013401135.1). NCBI lineage: Eukaryota > Metazoa > Chordata > Aves > Passeriformes > Sylviidae > Cettia > Cettia cetti. The sequence goes on along the minus strand of VZUI01047501.1, from coordinate 2,529 downwards.
GCTAAATCTTGTGATACCAATATGACTGCAATCATAGCTAAAAAGATAAACGAGACAGTACTCAAGCATTTCTTTTTCCTCTGGGCAACTGGAAAGCAAGCACAAGCAGTGCAGTATTGGCCACCAGCCCCCAGTGAGAACGTGCCCTCCAAATCAGAATGTGCCACCATCAACATAAACAGCACATTTCAACCAGCCAGGGCTTCGCCAGCCTAATCTCTTCTTTGAGAAGACTAATTCTTTTTGAACCTGGAAACAGTAGGCACACTCAAATAAAAGTCCCTAATAAAAGCCCAGGAGAGCCCACACCTTCTGCACGACAGCAGTGGTGAAGGACCTACTCAAAGTACTGCTACTGTATGTCACCCTTCAGTGCAGCAGGAGGGACAGAGGCAAGCAGAGAGGCAGGACACTTTTACCATTGTTCTAAGTATTATCAAGAGATTTTGCCACCTTCCCAAAAGCAGAAATAAAATTTGATAGAGAGGATTAGTTCAAACTGCCTGTTGGTACATCACGTGCTCAAATGCCACTGTATTTAAAAATTGAAAATTCCTTCTAAGTCCTTTGTTATTTCCAATCATTTTATTTTTATGCAATCACGTAATTTTGCATTTTTTAGAATGCCAGGTTTTTGCTAGAACTAGAAATGGGCCAACCCAGCTAAGCAAATTATTTAGAAGTTTCATTTTAGAATAGCTCTAGACAATATCAAATGCAGCTCCTGTAAGAATACACATCTAGATGTTTGTTGCGATTTCCCCTTCACAATGTCTGGCAGCACATCTGCATGCACATGAAGGGGTCCTACTTACATAGAGTTCATCAAATCCTCTCAACTACACAGTGAGGAGGAAACTCATCCAAAATTATCTTTCTCCCTCTCACTAAAAAAATTTCACCTGGACAAAAACAAACAAACAAGCATAAAAACCAAACCAACCAACCAAACCCCAACAACAACAACACAAAATTCCTGTTCTCCCCACAGGACCTCCACATTAAGTCTGCAGCAGCACACACAAAAAACCTGTCAAGCTCAATGAGTCTGACAAGCAATGCAAAAATTTGCAAATCAGGCTGTGAAAAAAAAATGTTTCCTGCACGTTGAGAACTACCTGGTACAAAGTAATATTTGAGTAAAAAACTTTGCCCAAATACAGGGAAAAATCAGTCCCTCTTTCAAGAGGAACAAGAATGTCATTATCAAGTGGTTACTGAGTTGTCAAGACAGCACATCTAGAGCATATTCAATTTCCTCTGCAACAAAAATGTCAGAGTAAATAACAACTTAAGCCTTTATTTGTTTTAAAACTGACTTAGCTGTAAAATAATTAAGGCATCTAATCCAACACACTTATCTTGATTGATCTTTTCCTGCTGCAGTTTTCAGGTCAGTTGCCCCAGCTACATCCAGTAAAACTTTCAAACATACACAGACTGAGGTAAACACACCCACACACACAGTAAGCACATGTTTGGAAGGCAATTTTGTACGCACACGGACAGGAAAAAAAACCCCTCTGTGAAGTCCCAGTCTTTTTCCTTTAATAAAAATTATTTAAAAGTGGTTTGAATATTCTGCCTTTACATAACAGGTGTTTTTCTTTCCTTGTGAGCAACATCATCATGAAAGTAGCATTGGTTGCTTGCCAGAAACAGCTGTATAAATTGGACATGGCATATGTAGAATAGTAAAGAAAAAATAGAGGGAAAAGGTGTTTACCACTTCTTTCAGCTTTCTAAGGATGTGGAGGGAGTAGTATTTGCTACAGGTAAATATCAGTGCATTAGAATTCCATTCTCTCTCACAGAAGGATCAGCCTTCTGCCTCCTAATGAATCAATAACTGTAACAACCCATATTATAATGTTTCCCACCAGGGCAAGAAATTTCTCCCCCTCCCCTATGCAAAGAAACTTATTGATTTAACTACACAGAAAGCATATGAAAAGAAAGGCAAGACTGGATGCAGCACTACCTGGGAAAGCATAATAACACTGATAAACGTACATAATCTGCAATTTCTTTCTGCTGTATTCCCTTCCATGTTTAATCATCTTTCCACTTATAACATAAATAAGCTTCTAACAGCCGTTGTTGTTTTAATCTTCAAAAGAATGTTTGGACACCTCTGCAACAGAGTTTTAAAAGCACATTTAGTCTTAAACAGCATTTGTCACAAAGAGCTCCCAAAGTATTTCTTGAGAAAACTTCCCACCATGTCCTTGTCCTAGGTTAAAATGTAAGATGTGCCCAAAATATGTATTCTATCACCACGTTCATGAGCTGTTGAAACCAGGTGGGGCAGTGTTTCCCTTATCTGCTGCTAATGACTCATCAATGCCTTGCCACGTGACTCATAGATAACGCCCCCCGGAGCTATCTCTGTTTAATGGGCCATCAAGGACCCATCACATGACTCATAGAATGATAACAGCCCATTGTGAGGTGCTCCTCCCAGGGGGAGGAGCCAAGCATTCCCACATGGATATAATCCGGGGTTTGGGACAGCACAGGAGGCCTTTT
>VZUI01047498.1:0-18267 GCA_013401135.1 Cettia cetti | reverse complement strand
GAAGGAAGGAAGGAAGGAAGGAAGGAAGGAAGGAAGGAAGGAAGGAAGGAAGGAAGGAAGGAAGGAAAAATTAGAGCCCCGAAGACTGACTAGGTTCCCTCTGCAACTCTGGTTTAGATTAGACCAAGAGCGGATTTTGCTGCACTCCAAAGGTGACAGAGGCTCCTGAATGGGAACTAGTCTTTCATGAAGTAAAAAGATTTGCTAACCAACAAAGTTGCCCAGTCCAGACAGAAGACATCATTTCCTGAATTGCAGTCTCAAAGAATAAATCTGGCACAAGAAATTTCCACTTCTTTTCTCTGGAGACTTGTGTGGACAAGTCTCAACTTCACTGAACTGTACCTTGAATCTTTTTTCACAAAAACCAACTGGAATTGTTTGTGCTTAGCTGAGGAACAGGGCTCAGAAGCCTGAGCTCAGGCAAAGGATGAAGCAAACTGGTGTCAAAATTGTAGGCTCTGGCAAGGGCATGGTATTTGGTTAAACATACTAAAAGCAGTCTGGGCAGAGTATCATTTAAATAATTAATGTCAGGAGTAAATCCTTTCTTTCTAAAAACATCCAAATACTTGTATCACAAAACTTTAAAATGATGTTGCAACTGAGGCTAGCATCACACAAATAATGCTCTAAGATGTAGAAAGGGAGGACTGATAATATTATGCTGCTGAAATTTATTATTCTGTTTTAACAATGTACATTAAAACAAAATGAATCAGAACCCTCAGGCAGAACAGAACGTGGAGCTTGTGTTAAACAAACATATAAACATATCATGTGGGGCTGCACATGCTCTGGCAAACAGCACAGGGCAAGGAAATGCCCAGCATTTGTGAAGCAGTACAGCTGTAAAGGATTATGGCACTATGTAACAGAGTATGCAACACCACCACGCGGACAAAGGCAATGGCAACAACACTCACTGTGTGAGGTCAGAGGAACTTTTCCAGTAGCCTGCAAGCAAATCAATTCATGGATGTCCAACTGACTGCAGGAAAATGTGCAAATGTGGTGCCAGAAATACTGGTAATAACACTAAGGACCAGCTATGGAAATAACAGTGAAAGCTAGAGCCAAGCCTCATGAAACTGAGGATATGAGTTTAAAAAAGCATAAACCCAAGTATATCGCAATCTGTTCTAGCACACTCTGGACACACACCGGTAGTTAGAAAGCTGTTCATATGATTTTCAAACCATGCATGTTATTATTCATTACTGCTTTTTGCTTGAAAAGTGTAGGCAGGGAGCTGACCTTTTCAGAAGGTGCCACAGGAAGCAGGTGGCACCATGTTTGTGTTGAGGGGGTTAGGGCAGACAGGGAGTGCTATGTTGAGCATACAATGAGCCATCCAAACAAAACCTGTATCATTACAAAAACATCTCTGGCTCCAGGTGATTACTGAAAAGCATACAGCTCTCCTCAGCCATTCCTGAGAAGGGCAAAGGAAACACAAAAGAAATAAAGGGTGTTATTCCTAATTAAAGAAGAAGGCAGAGGATATGTTCATAGGGATGGATCTAGATTTCCCAGGAGATTCAAACAATCTCTGCAGACCAACCCAGTTCTCAAGAAAACACTTATGTTGCATCTCTGATGATCTACACAAACAGCAGAGGTTACCTTTAGGGCAATAAACTCAGGGTATAACTTAGATGTGCTGCCATGGTACTCTTGCATTTAGGAACTAGGAAGAGGAATATGCAGGACCTCTTTCACCTGGCAGAGAAGGCCTGCAGACTGGAAAGATTTCTATCCTAGCTGAAATACATCCAGAAGAATCAGAGCGTAAAACTTAAATCTCATAGGCCATCTTGCTTTCAGCATTGATCATTCAAAGAGTTTCCATGTCCACAGCTTTAAAAAAAAATCATCAAGAAAGCCATAAAAGAGATACAACTACCTGACTGAAATTTTCGCTTTTGAACTATTTCCCAATAATTATATAGGAATAACATTTTTTTCTTTGCCTAATAAGCAGTTAATTTTCTAGACGCACTTTATGTATTAGTGTGTCTCAATTGTCTCTGCATTTGTGTTGTCCAACAACCATTTTAATTTACAAAGGGGCAGGCAATCCTCCTTTTCCCTCTTCCCCATATTAGCAAGTTCCCATTTTCCACTTAGAAATATTTTTAAAGTAGCAGCCATAAGAGAAACAAAAGAACTGGTATCTTTTAAACTTAAAATTTCCAGCTAATAGAGTATTCTCTGGAGTGCTTTGATTCTGTGGTTTTGAATGCCTTTCACATAACAGAGATTAGTTACTGGACAGTGACTCACCAGGACACTTGGCTGCAGTGTGTTGGATTTTGTAATGGAGAGGGAGATGAAGACATAACGTGAACTCTTTTGCTTTCTGCTTTTGCTTTATGCAATGACCCTCATTCTGCAACATTTCATACATGGTGTTGTCTTTAAATGGGAGAACTATACCTTATGCTGAATTAAGAGATACCATCATAGTCAATCATCAAAACTTTGTGGGATGAGCTTAAAAATTCATGGTTTTATCTAAAACAAATTATACAAGGAAGATGAATTTCATACCTGAAGAGCTAATGGCTCTCTGTGTCCATACCATATACCCAGAAACACACAAAAACAATGTTTGCCCTCTTGGCTCATACAGAGAATTCTCTGAGGGAGCTAATCCTAGGAAAAGCAGAGGGATGCTCACAATCCCTGTGCCACACAGATGCCCCAAAGGATCACCCTCAATATTGACACTGGTTTTTGACACTGGTGAGACAGGAGCCTCCTTGTCTTCCTGTCTTTCCAGTCCTCACTGCAGTCATTTACACACAAGCCAAGGTTGCCCAGAGACGTGAGGTGTGTTAGCCCTTGAACTAAGATATGTTTTCAATCCTTCATTTTTTCACTCTTTTCTTGTGAGCCTCCAGTGGTGCCAAGCATGGGGAAAGCACAGGTAGTAATCGATAACTGCTCTGACCAAAATTAACTTGTTCATTTCAGTCCCATTTAGCAAGAGCACAGAATGACACTGCTATGAGCTTTCTCCCTTCCAGTGGCCCTCTGATTTGCTAGGGACAAAGAGAATTTATTCCTTAGCTTTTCTATATTTAAGGTTCCTATATATACAGTAAACAGAAGGAGTTCCCAAGAAATTTTTTATTTTCCATTGTATTTTTCTAAGAAATAAAGAACTGCCAATGCAACACTAGCATTTTTCCAGAGAAGAAATTACCTGCTCAGAGTTAATAGTAGGTGAGCAGAACCTGATCTTTAATTCAGTGAGGAAATCTGATTAAGACATGCAAGGCTCTCACTCCTCCAATATCCATTTAATGTACACATATGTGCATATTTGTGCATGTGTATTATTATGGCTTTCTGGAGTTTACGAGTGATTTTTCATTGGTCTGAAGACAAATTTTTCCCTCTGCATGTAACATTCACCAGCAGAGTTGTTATGACCAAGATCGTGGGTTAAAATCTGTGGCCTGTGCAAATATGCAAATAGTTCACAATCCACTTACATGTAAAGATTCCCAGTGAAGCATTTCCCTGTCAGAGACAAATATCTCAACAACACCAGAGACCTACACTTATGTCTGTTTCCCTCTTGTTGTAAGGGATGTTAGGCAACTTGAGGAAAATAGGAAGAAGCACTCATGAGTATCCACTAACACAGTACCCTTTGAGGACCATTTGTTACTAACTCTAAGAACCGCAGAAGCTGAGACCTAGGAAGCCAGTCTTGGTCTATAATACAACCATTCAAGAATTTCCCAATAAAAATCAGGTTTCAGAGGCTTTTTGAAACAAACAAAAAAAATTGGTTTTGGCATTTTCATTATTTTATGGTGCCCAGCAGAAGAGTTTCACAGTAGATATACAACAGACACATCAATCCATATGTGTCTGTCCAAATAATTTATTTTTTTTTTTTTGCTAGGGTACATGATTCCTGCAAATCTGCTGTAACATGGAAGTAGATCTTTACTGCTGCTTGTCTTCCACTTGCAGACACAGGGTGGCAAATGAGTCCTGGCAGGCAAACCAAGACTCAGGATGCATGAACAGAACCAAAGGATACACTTATTATAAAGTACAAACTTGATCCAAAATGCCCGTTAGCATTAAGCCAAGATAAAGCCTAAAATTCCCTTCAGACCTGGCAGAGAGTTGAAAGCTGATGAGTAGTCCCACTAGATAAAGCACTTTCATTCCTGTTCCAATGTCCCTGGCTCAGGGCAGATGGCAGAGCCAGAAGTCACAATGAACTGAGAATTGTCAAAAAAAGTGGAAAGACAAAATTTCTTCATGAATCATCTCAGGGAAGTGACAGTGCCTGAAGATCCAGACCTTACCAATGTTACTGTGGGATCAGACATCATTAAATGTACTAAATTACTGTCTTTACAGATGCAAGCTGCTGACAAAACACAGAAATTCATTAACCACTTGTAAGACAATATCTGTGTAAATGTCTCCTGAAGAAGCATGAGCTCAATGTAGTTTTTATTCGAAACTACAACATACCCAGGGATAAACTGCACATGTGACAGGGCCATCATCTTCAACTTTCAGCATCAATGTTTAACCTGCTCTACAGGTACAGCAAAAGACATACAGCAATGCTGACATAAAAGCCCTCAAACCCAGTGAGCTTTTATTTATTTAACAGGTTTACACTCTGAGAGAGCTTAGGCCTACATTGAATAATTAACTGGATCTTAAAGATATCTTCATTGAGGAGGTGTGAGTTCAAGATCTGTTGATAATTAATATGAATTACAGACATGTCCCTCTCTTTGGTCTACTTTAGAAAAAATCTGAATGTTGAGAAAACATAGCACCCAGTGCCCAGATGTTTAGAAAAATGACAGCAAATATTTTGGGACTGCGTCCAGAGCACACACATTACTACAGACAACATCAGTGCAATATAGTGCTTGGGAAGAAAAAGCTAAAGCCATCTTCATGAAAAAAACTTCATAGTATAATTTTTGGTTGGGCAGCTAGTCACACTTTGCATATGGCCTAGGACATGATGACATATATCCACAGAGGGCTTTCTCAAGGATCAAGACCAGAGTTCAAAATTTCTTGAACTTCCAGATATACAAGGTGGTCCTTAAGTTATTATTTTCTTGCAATTTTTTTGCTTGAACTTACATAAAGCTTCAGACATTAGCAAGTACATTAAATAAGTATTAGATATTAACTGAGCAAATCATGTACTTCAAATTAGCTAGAAGTGTGATATAATGTTCTTATTCTTATAATGTCAGTATTTGTGCTACTTTTCACTCTGTTCTTTTAATGGTTCATATAATATCCAGTTCTTCCCATTAGGAACCTCATGCTGAATTTTTTTGCTGCAGCATCCCCTTCAAAACAAATGTTGGTAAATTAAGTAAAATGAAATATGAATGTTATTACTTTGCCACAAACCAAGTCATCTGAAATGAGCCAAATCTGGGCTCTAGCAAGGCAATTGGTTTGCTTTACAGGAGTTAATTACTGACAAGTATCAAACAGATCCACCACCTACTTTGATGCCAAAGGGAGGGGCAGACTGGCTGGTCCTGTGAAAGGAAAGATATTTCTGTCTCCTGAGAGCAGTAGACTCATTATGCAGAGCTGCTCCTCTGCTTGTCCAACCTAGCACACCTGTATAGGTGGCTGCAGAGGTGCAGTCCAGCCTCTGGTGGGCTCCCAGCTTGGTCTGCACCCCAAGAAAGTCGTGAGGCTGCTCAGAGCAAGGCACCCCGTCCAGCTGCACTCTCTAGGACATACGCACTTCTAAAAAAGAGATATTAAAAACCAAAACCAAACATAACTGGCTTCATTGTAAGAATTCCTAGGAAGTGCTAGCAGTCTGTTATCACAGACTGAAGCGAAAAACAGGTTCAAAGTTGTTAAACTCATCATGCTATCATAAACAAAAAATAAGCATCTCCAAGTATTAGCTGCTTGAAGCCTAAGACTGACTGGACAGTGGCAGGTTTGTTTAATTACAGAGTTCTTTGCATACTGTTCTTCTGATTATTTTTTCATTAATTTTGGTGGGTATTCTTCCTTCAAATCTGGTGGGTGCAGGAGCAACTAACTGAAGAGAGAACTGCTTGAGACACAAAATGCTGGTTTAGCAAAGTAATATATTAGTAAATTAGTAAATAACTCCTGTAGAGTAAAGGAGCTACTGTTTCCTTTAAGTGTATTTGACTGTGGTTTGGATTTTTGCACAGGCTTGTACTTTTAAAATATTCACTTCTCTTATCTCAGAGAATTTTACTGAAAAGTAAATTTCAATAGTCAAATGAGAGACTTTGGGAAAAAATTACATTCCAAAACTGACAGTTCTGCAGATTTCTAACAGCATGTTCCTGATTAATGAAGTAGGAAATGACAAATGACTAGCCATGACTGTGCTGGATATACTTTTGCCTTTGACCTTGAGAAGAACATTTCCAGCTGTAGCAGTAAAGCAGGAACCTCTTACATGTGGTACAGAGTAACGCTCTCCACAGAGAAGGGGCTGTCTTTTCTAGTGAAACTAATATGACTCATGTATGAATGAAATTATTTTTCCACACCAACAATGGCTAAATGGATCTTGCAGCTCCATTTTAGAAACAGACTCCTCAAGATGTGATTCTAAATAATAAATGCCCCCAGCGATAAGTTTGTAATGCCAGTTTTAAGCACAAACAAAGATGACTTGGATAGAAATAGACTCCAAGTAAAATACACCTCAGATCTCCCTCCTTCTCTTGTACCTGTTCAATGTGGCATCTTCCTTTCACCTCCTTGGAAAGTCTGGCTAGAAAGAAGTAGGAGAAATTTTACCTGTGTGGCCTCTATAGCCCAAAGACAGAAAATGTGTGGGAGAGAGGAGCTGAACTCCCTATCTTGGTAGACAGACTTGGAGGTTTTTTGATCTTTTGAAAGTTGCAGCTGGGGTGTCTGATGGAGACTGGCAGCATAAGCAGGTTCACAAAGGAAACCAGCTCTGTAAATCCATAAAGAGGTGTCACAGGAAACAGACAGGGATGAAACTTTTCAGATCCCTAACTGAATAACAGTGGATGGCTGGGGAAGGCTAAGGCAAGGAAGCCTGGAAAGAAGTAAGACTTCCACATTTCAAGAAGCCACAGACACTGCCCTGGCTAATCTTCTCCTGCCACCTTGTAGAGGTCCAAATGGAGCTCCAGTGAGAGTGGCAGTGGTCCATGCTGAAGAGGATGATGTAGATATCCCACAACTGTGCCTTCAGGGATGCAGAGGCAGGCCAGACAAAGACAAAGGGGTATAAAGTCCTCTCACCAGGAAGAAACCAGAACTTTTGTCTTCAGTGCTATTCCTTTAGCAAGTCTTTTCAGTGGCAGATGTTCCAGGATGCAATGAAAGAGGTTCTGTTTGCGTCACCACCTTAATGCAGTAAAGGAGTCACAGGGAGGGCATTCTGCAGCTGCAAAACCAAATATGTTGCATAGGAGGGAAGGTTAGTATCAGAAACAGAAAAATCCATTTTGCCTGGTCTACTGGCATGCCAGACTCAGGGCATCTGCACTGAAGTCTTGGTGACTGTATTTGGTGGATGAGAGGAACTCATACAGTTTTTGAATAATTTTTCAAGAAGCTGCCAGGAAAATTTTAGACATATTTTTTGATTTTTCATCCCCTTTAACTTTCCTACAAACCACATTAAGAGTACACACAGTCTTTCCCTTAGTTGCCATAAATGGATGTCTAAACCCTTTAACTATTACTGGCCTGAGGAAGTTTACAGCTACAGTACACCTTTTCATACCAAAGCCCAGATCCAATTTCCTGGCACTCAAAAAATGCTGACACCAAGTCCTGGACAGAAGCACAATTGCAGACTAGTTAATTAGATTGGCTTTCATCCATTATTTTATGAGATGATTTTGACCAGCAGTAGGTTCTATAAAAGCTGTTAAAATCTCTCTAAAATTCCTTTTTCTATGGTGAACACTCGGTGTTCATACACTGCCTATTGATACAAATGGCACACGAACAGCAGTATTAGAGAAGGTTCTTATATTTATAAGAGCTCGATCCACCTTCAAACACACCTGAGTTTGATGACGCTGGGATACATAAATTTGATTCATTGATAGCTTATCTAACAAGGTTTGGCAGCCTTGAGGGTGTTTTAAACTAATGACTAAAGATGACTTTCTTTCCAGATCTAGTCATTGGACAATCATTGAGGTAGAATTGCCTGAGAAATGGCAAGATTTGACTGTAGAGCACACAGGACTAGACAGTGAGTTTTTTGTTGTTGGGGACACCACACACACACCTATAGAAATTCAGATTGCTCCTATGATCATTAAGGGGAAGGTACCTAAAATCACTCCCCTGGCGCGCTGTCCTCAGCCACCCTTCTATTTGGCCAAGGGGCAAATCATGGCCCAGGCAGTCCCCACTCCAGCAGGGGTACCAGCAGATGGCAAAACACCTGACGTCTACTGGGCAGAAGTGGTGGGTGAGGACAAACGCATGATGGGATGTAACCTAACCCATGGGACAGATCATCTCCATATAAATGGCCTGCTAGACTGTGAATTGGACGTCACCGTTATCCCAGAAAAGATATGGCCTTCTCATTAGGATTTGCAACCTGTGGCTGGCAAACTTCAAGGTATAGGAGGGCTCCAATTGGCAAAAATCTCAAAAAGTATGGTAGAAATTGAGGGGTGGGATGGAAAATTGGTCCGTCTGTTTGTCATCAACTATAAAACTCCCTTGTGGGGGAGAGACACCATATCACAGTGGGGGGTCAGACTAGTTATCCCAAAAGACCCCCAGGATTTTTAGATTTGGCCACTGTGGAGCACCCTACCCACAAGTTAATGCAATCTGTCCCAGTTCCCACTCCACAAGGTCCAAGCCTGGCTAGCAGATAAACCTCGGGGGAGAACCGGAGCGAGGACCAAGACAAAAGACAAAAGATGCTCTCAGTCCCTCAAGAAGAGTCCTGCCTTTAATGCAGAACCTACACCATGCAGTCTCAAGGAGAGAGAGAGATTGAGAGATCGATCACCTGTGGACCCAGGCTTTATGCCCTAGGTGAGGGGGGGGAGGAGGGGAGAGGGCCTGCCAGCCAATGGCAACAGACCTCAGGAGAGGTGAACACCAGCGGTGTCAGGTTTACAGGTGCAAGGATTTTTGGGAAGGTAGGTTTTACAAACACTTCCTGTAAACAGGAACACCCAGTGCAACATGGACTAGCTACATTAGTGCAATACGACAGTTGATGCCCAGCAATAATGGCTGCTTTCTAGGGTTTTTTTACCTTGTCATTCTGGGTATTAGACATGCTAGGGACTTTATTCAAATTGATACTTTTTAATTCAATTAATTCTATTAAAAGATGGGAGAAAAAAATGCTCATCTCCCTTGTCCTGACACGTTTGGGCACATGACTGGAACATGATAGGGATGTTATCTGAAAAACAAAAATAAAGAAATTCAAATTCTAAAGTAATTTTTCTGGTTTCACAGCCATGACTTTCCCTCTATTAAATGTGACCGTGTATTTTACAGAAAAGGAGAGTTTTCCGACATCTCTAGGCCTGCACTTTCCATCTAGATCTAAGAGAAACCAAACTGAGAAGCAGACCATAGTCTGATTTCATTGCTCAGAAATTTTGGGTATTTATCCACCTACATGTCTTTGCTTCCAGGCCTATACACAGATATTTGAGGCATGTCACAATCACAGATGTCTCCTTGACCTTGACACTGGCAATTTTCAATGAAGGGCACTCTTAAAACACAGGAACAAGATTTGATTTTGACAAGATGCCAGGAAGTCCAATTAGAGCCTTTATGGCTCTAATTGGACTTCCTGCATTGGCTTGTCACTGTTTCTTCTGTTGTTTCTATATTTATCCCCTTTTAAAACTAATTATTTTCTTGTCTTTTATTTTTGTTACCACTCTAAATTCTCCTGCAGACCCCCAAACCATAAGCTGTAAATTAGCAGGTTGATCTCAGTGGCTATTTCTAAAGAAACCAAGATATGCGAAGAAATTTAGATGACAGAGAGCTTCTCTTTGTGCTCTTAGATTAATGGAGTTTTACATAAGATTTCTTACAGAAGAAAACTTCACCAAGTTTTAGCCAGTTGATGACCTCTTGTAGGACAATATTACATTTTTTTACCATACAGTAAGTATGATGACAACTACAAGTCTTACTAAAAGAAATCTTATGTTGCAATGGCGCTCAGAAGTGCTAAATCATGTGCTATGCACAACTGAGCATAAAGCAAGAAGATACTATCTGTCACAGTGTGTTTCTACTGCTTCCTAGTACTTCTAATTCTCTTGGCTTGGCATCTCCAAAAACATGTGGTCACCATAATACAACACAGTGATCTCTGAACATTGACCTTGGTCATCTTTGTTTAGGAGAAAGGATCAACTGTTCTTTGGCAAATTTCTGCTTCATCTCTCTCATACAAAATTCTCTACAAAAGTTACTATTAATTGCAGCAAGTCCAGCAATGATCAGTACACTGCAGTCACTACTTTACATCGTACTTTCTTTCACAAGTAAACAACCATCAACCAGTTCAATTTTCATTTAGAAATTTCCACTTAATTTTTTGCAATCCTTCTCCTAATGCTTTGTCTCTCAATGAACACCAAACATTTGGAGGAGTTGTAAAGCATACTTGAATAAGTCAGGATGTATTTGGTCACTTTCTAAAAGATAAGGTTATTTTCCTGGTTCAGGAAAAATATAGAAAATTTAAAAATATTAGGTATTTATATTTTAAAAAAAATGTAAGTTTGATCATTTAATGGTAATTAAAAGACACCTGTTGGGATATTAAAGAATTCTCTTTCTTTCATGATGCTACTAAGCTGTTTCTCCTCTTATGCAAAAATTAAGTTTGCACGGACAACAATTTAAATTAAAAGGCACCATTTTAAAACCCATAGATCATGTAGGGTTAGCTTTCTTTTTGATGGTGAGGACATCCCACAGAAGAGCACAGATAAGCTGCGTAAAACATTACTGACTAGAAACATGGGATTTTTCCCCCTAAATTTTAAAATACTTTTAGTTTCTGAAAAAGTCTACTCTGAAAAGAGAATTTTTCATATTTCCACAGACCACCAACAGCTTATGAAGCAGTATTTTGAGCTCCTCATTTTAGTAGTTTGTCTCACCCTTCAGCTGCTAGGTCTCTCCAGGACCTAGAAAAGTGAGTCAGACTTTGTAGTACAGATTCATCTGCAAAGTCTGCCAAAAATGAGATCTATTCATATCTGGTAATATTGTGTTAGTTTCCTTAATGTAAATTTATGCCAGTGAATTGACTGAGATTGTCAAATTATTTTATAAGGGCCACCACTTGAATCAGATAGTCACCATATCACTGATGAGATTATAGATTTAAAATAGGTAACTGATTATTAGAGTTCCCCAAGACTATCAAGTCCCAAACTGGATACCTAAGAATATTAAACATTAGTCTTAACCAGCTCTTCATTGATTCAGTTTCCCATAGTATTTTGCAGAATATATGGATATAAATTAATTCAGGCATTGCAACCAAACGAAATACTAATAATCAGCACACATACAAAACAACATTAGAAACTATAAATTATCAAGTCAGGATTTTATACAGTTTACAGAGCATCAGAGAACTTCTCTCATTTGCAGACATTATTTCTGGCATGAAAACTATCAGAATGTAGGCCAGAAGCACGTCCTCTGAAAAGATCTTAACATGAGAGAAATCTACAGATTACAGTATGAGCAAAATAGTATTAAAGTATAGTAGCTTTCCCCTTTACTTCAAGTGTTTTCAGGTAAATAAGAAGGCCAAGGAAAAGTCTAGTACCCTTTATTTATATTGTAGCAACTGGATTGCCAATCAAACACCAGATACTCACCTGCGGTTGAAGATGCAAGATGTACTGATGTATTTTACAAAATGTATTTCTTTCTATCCTTCCCAGACTCAATTTTTTAATGAAGTGTTATGGGTAGAACAGACACACGCCTGCTTTTATAATGTCAAATTTTGCTTCCTGTTTTAGCTTTTTCTTACTTTTCTGGAGAATCATTTCATCCATAGTGAAGCTGTGTGTATTTTGCTGCACTGTGTCAAGAGAAAATTACTGAGACCGAAAAAGTTCGTATTAATGAGCCATGGAAGGCAAATACAACAGCATCAGTTATTTCATGAAAAAGAATAATTTTGCTTTCTCATGCCTGCAGGCAGAGAGATGTGAAGTAGTAATCCCTGGAGTACATTAAATTTTTATTTCTGAAATGTAAAAATATCTTCAAGGATTATATCATAAGGAAGTACATAATTATACAGATAATGACGCACATATCCATATTTCAATACATGGGGTAATTCAGCCCCAACATATCCAGGGCTTCCTGACTTTCCAGTTCAGAAAAGAAAAGGCTGCAGTATTATTTATTTTTTCATCATTCTTTTACATTTCTGCCTTCTGTAGCCGTAGACACGTTCCTCCTCCTTGAAGTTCTGCCTCATCAGCTTCAAAGCTGAAAATAAAAATATAAGAAAATTGCTGTAACTAATAACAAGAACATACCAAAGATGAAAAAATAGGGCCCTAAATCAATGGGAAACATGAGAATGCAGCAGAAAGAGAAAGCACTGTGTTTGTATGAAGCTTTAACAAAGGGAAAGAGAAGTTCCCAGCAAGTGACCTGCTCCAGACAGAAGGCAAGCTTGCTTGGTGCTCTGAATGTCTCTCATGACCACCACCATCTGACATCTGTCTTGTAAAATCCTGCTAAATTTGAGTTCTTCAAATAGGTGAGACTAGGGAGACACAACTACAGATTAGAGCCTAGACCTAGTGCAGGTCTAGGTGCAGGCTGTTTTTTGGCTAAGGCAGTTAAAATAATAAATCTCTCTCTCACTGGGAGGGTTTGAGTTTTTTCATAGAGAAAGGTTATTTTCTAGGAAAAAAACATGTGCAGTCATTTTCCAGTTTTGCTTGTGTTTTCTCTTTTAAAGGAGATACTTTACCTAAAAAACAACCTACAGCCATAAAGTGGAAATTGGTATGACCCCATAGGCCCATAAGGCAATGCTCAGTCCGTGAGATGAAGTTCTGGCACTGGAAGAAAACCACTGTTTGGATGAATGATTCCCTCAGGTTGTACATAACATATTGACAGTGGTAGCTTATAAGGAGCAAAGGAGTTTACCAAGAATTGAAGGCTACATCTATGAAAGCAAATAATTTCATCTCATTGTAACATGTGTTGTGTCAGATGCAAGTGTACTCCACACTACATCAGAGAGGGTTTGTTGTGTGTTAAAGGTCATGCAGTTTTGTACCCTACAGAAATTAAAATGGGCATTATTAATGTGACACAGACATTAGTTAGATGTTTGGCACAAAAAATATGTTTGGGAGTGACCCTCTGAAGACATTAATGAGAACTGTGAAACTTCTACCAGAAGACAGTCTATCAAATAAACCACTGGCTTTTTTACAATATAATTAGCAGATACTTATCAAGAAGAGGATTAGCCAAGCAAATTTTAATCCTGGACAGAAAAAAGGGATAGAGTCTAAAGTATTCTTCAGGAGTTTATGAGCTATTCACTGCTATTCACTGGAAGGCTTTTTTTTCTAATCACATTTTAATTTGGAAATATTCACCATCTGAATGGTCTACATTCAAGATCAAGGCCTTGGCTTTGCTAAAGTCAATGGAATAGCTGTTAAATGAAATCTAAAATGTCAAAACCTCATTTTTCTTATTATTCTGAACTCAAAAATTTAAGCTTTAGTGTTCAAAGTGATTGAAGTAGCATACTGAAAAGCAAATAAAAGACATACTCAAAAACAAGGTTACATCTCTAAGGATATAAAAGCATTCTTGATAAAACCTGTTTGTTATAACCCATTGATAGCATCTTATATCCTGAGGAAATATATATTAAGTATTTGCAGGTCTTTAAAATATATTTTAGCTACCTTTAACTCTCAATCTGCCTTTCAGAAATCAGAATAATTTGCAATGTTCCTTGCTCCATCTCAAAATTCGTGTTTTCCTGACACTAAATGCATTAGTATCAGGTCATTATCACTCCTCATCAGCAGTTTAACTATGGAGCTGTGGAAAAAGAAAAAGAAATATTGAACTCTTGTTACATCAGGATTAGAAAATCAAGTCACAAAATTTTACACCAGGAGCCCTAACCACAAGTGTACAGACATATTCAAAGTAATGGAGCTGCATTGATACTACTTTGGAGGATGATTCATCTTCCCACATACCTCTGCAAGTTACATAAAGTGACTCTATTGCCCAGAATTTCTTCAGAGCATTACATCAACACAACAAAGCACAGTGCGGTGCTAAAGCATCCCTCTCTAAACAAGTAACCCAACCCTTTCAGCCTTATTGGCTGAGCCCTGACTATAAAAGTTACCAAGGACACAGAAAGCATGTGGCTATAGTCAAAGCAAGTGATTAGGTAGGACAGTAAAAAATTAATGACAGCCCTTATCTTTTCACCTACACAGCAAATCACAGAGATAAGGTTTTTTAGACAGAGAAATATTTGCTGAGATCTGAAACAAATAATCATGTAGGTCAGCTTGGAGACAGCGAGAGTGTCATTTTAATTTGTACCAAGACAGAAAATAAACAAAGGGCACCAGATCAGGTAACAAGAAGACAGACACACACACGCAACAGATACAGACAGGGGTGGATCCTGAGTAAATGGAGCAAAATAGAACAAGGAAAGAAATGGGCTTAGACAACTACAGCAAAAGCAGTTACACATTTTAACTTCACTGTGACAATCTGGTCATAAGCCAAGGACAGCCACTCTCACACTCTGAACAGCCAAAACAGCTATGACTATGTACTGAAGAGGTTATTTTTCTCATTCTGACAAGACTTAGCACCAGTTCAGCTATCTATATTTGCCGTGTAGCTGGTTGTGGAAATGCTGTGAGCAAGTTCTGAACAGCACATTAACAAGGGACAACAAAATTAAAAAGCACTACTGCTATTACTGGAGAGCTAATTTTAAGCTCTAACTTAGATAGCTAGCAAGGTCTGGCATGATTAAGCAACAGTTGATGCATAATGCAGTACCATAATTCTGGCATCCATTAATCAAAGGCCTTACAGCCTTAACTCAAAATGCCTTAAAATCAATAAGGAAAAAAAAAAAAAAAAAGAGAGAGAGACTGGAAAAATTCTTAGTGAAGTTAAATCAGCTTAGATTTACAACTTGGCTTTTTGGTTTGGGTTTGGTTTGTAATGTCTGAGCATTTGTTTTGAAGACACAAAGCCAAAGACAATGAAGTGAAGGACCATAAAGACCAGCTCATGCATCAGGACTAGGTGCAAGGATGTCAGGAGATCACCAGGCTTACATAGCACCCAGCCACAGCCATCTCTTTACCATATTGCATCTCCTGGCTTTTCTTACGAAGCTGAACTGAAGGGAGGTGATAGGAATTAGTCAGGAAAGAATATTCCTGCTTAACCAGAGCCCAGAGCAGCAAAGGCAGTTTCAGAAATGAATCAACTGCCACTCTACTCAGGTTTTTGGAATATTTCTTTTCCACTTCCCTCCAGGCTCACTACTGTAGTGCAGCCACCGTGCTGTTATGATACTGTACCTCACTCATCTTGGATAAGGCAGCTAGTGAAACCAAATGGCAAGTTTTGTATTCAAACAATTGGGAAATCTTACTCCTAAACCCAGATTTCTTTAAAGGTTTTCCTGCAGTGCATGCGTGCCTGTTGTTTAAGCTAAAGATAAATTTAGTGAGCAAATGCTGATATGTGGAAAATACTATGTAATACTTGAAAGGACACTAAGAAGGATAAATTAGAGGGTCACTAGAAGGATAAATGGGAGAGGTCAGACAAATGCAAATGAATTACAGGAAAACCTGTAGGGAATTACAAGGAAATTTCCTCATGCAAGGTTTTGGTGATGGCAGAAATCACCATTTACACAGAAATGTATTAGTTTCCTGTTTCTAATTCGCATAACCATCTCCTGCCCCCAAGAAACCTGAAGATACTTAGTTTATATGGACTGAGTGGTAATGCACTTTAGAATTCATAACTACCGAAATCTCTGCACTTGACAGGCAGGATAATCTCAGCTGAAACCCATCTCCATTACAACATTTATAGAAAAAATACATTTTCAACAAAAAGAGTGTGCATAACTTTTTTTTTCCTCTTTCTGTCCACTAAAAAATTGAGGAAAGTGCAGCAAATCAAAGCAAGCATAATCTGGAAGATAGTAAGTGGGGGTTTTTATGCAGTCAGAGATATTTTTTTTAAAAAAAAACACCATTGTTTGATTTAAAGACTAAACTGGAAGATTAATTTTACTTAACAATTTGGCACAAAAAATCAGCAAAAAACAGTTGAATTCTTGAAATTTTTTGATATAGTCACATCCATCTCTTGTCACTGTAATCTCAGATGAGACTTGTTTCCATTACACATGCAATACCAAAATATATAATTTCACATGCTTGCTTTCACCCACACAGTGACCTTCACAGTTACTGAAGTCCCTTAACAGTTACCAATGGCCAAAAAAGTTTATCTGCTGCCTTTTAAAGAAAAAGTATGGTTTTAGTGCCACCACTCCTACCCTGAATTTGTAGTTAAGGCTGTGATTTTTGAGAAATTGCATAAGCATCCAATTCCATTACGAAAAGGTTTGTCTGTGGAATGGGTTAATATATCGATTTCTTTGTCAGGCACAGCTAACAAAATACTTCATCGGAAGTGGTTCAGCAAACTCTAAAAACTCCAACAGAGTATCCAGATACTGTTTCAGGACTCTTCTCTGGTGAAAGATATCCTATTTAGCACAACTGGCATAGTGACAAAATAGAAGTATTTAATGAACCATAAGATACTGTCAAATTATATCAGTAGTGTCTACTTGAAAATTCAGTTGAAGCTTAGTCAGTAAAAGCTAGCTGTCACACAAGAAGTAACATCAGTGCAGCTAGAGCACTTGGTCAAGGAGAAACAAAACACCAGAGCAGACCGGGCAAATCAACAGGTTTAAAGAATGGACAGGAAAAGGCTTTCAGAGAAGGTATGACATTTATTTTTTGAGCAGCTAGGTAAAGAACACAGTACCTGAGTCTAAAGAAACTAAATTATCCTCACAGTTATTCAACTTCATTTGAGTTATATCCAATGGTTAGTTATGGACAGCAAGTCCTGTAGAAGTAATACATAGACTCATGCATAAACTCAGAAAATTACTTTGCTATCGGAACTATTTCTTGATTATGTGTATATTCTCCACCTCAAATTTAATTATACTCCATTTTTTTCTAGCAGTATTTTCACTGTTCAGCAGCAGTGGTCGGAAAATATGAACCAGATATGGCTCACAGAAAGAAGTAGTTCTATCTCTTTGTAAAATACGGATTGGGGGGGAGATACTTAAGAATTTGCTTTTCTATATATTTTGCATCCAAACTACAAGGGGCATAGAAGAGCATCTGGTTACAAAAATTGAATTCAAGAGCTGAATGCAGAAAATTGGAGAAGTGTTCTCTTTGAGAACATGAAAGCTGTGGAGAAAATTAATTTATAATTGCATTTGAATGCACATAAAATTTGTTGATTAAATTGAAGAATAGGACTTGATAGTTAGAAGATAAAACCCTGAAGTTTAACCTCAAATACAAAATAGCATTACAATCTCTACACAGTAAACAACAACATAGCAATAACAGTTTTGATGTCTGCAGTCACTCTTATTTATGTAAAATATGTAAGCACAATGAATCAGCAGCATTTAACTGCACAGAGTTCAGGTCTGCAGAGCTTTACTTTGAAGAACAAAAAATATGCACTTTTGAGATCCAAAAGTTCAACAGCAACATCAAATTCTACAGCCCTCCAGACAAAGTCAAGCATATTTTTAGAAAATTTCTGAACTAGTGAAGAACTAAAATAACCTTTAGCACCCTGTTTGAACTTAGTGCAATTTATTCTGAGACATAAAAATAAAATAAAAAATAATGCTTTTCAAGGTTCTAAGTATAGAAAGCTTACTCCAGATG
This sequence comes from Cettia cetti, assembly GCA_013401135.1. Taxonomy (NCBI): domain Eukaryota; kingdom Metazoa; phylum Chordata; class Aves; order Passeriformes; family Sylviidae; genus Cettia; species Cettia cetti. The sequence continues at coordinate 163 of VZUI01047498.1, read as the reverse complement.
GAATATCAGCAAGAACAAAGTCATACATTGCAAAAGCCATCAAGAACAAACAAAACCAAAACCAAAACCAAAACCAAAACCAAAACCAAGGAAAGGAAAGGAAAGGAAAGGAAAGGAAAGGAAAGGAAAGGAAAGGAAAGGAAAGGAAAGGAAAGGAAAGGAA
>VZUI01047497.1:0-60810 GCA_013401135.1 Cettia cetti | reverse complement strand
TTTTGGGGGGGGGGTGGGGTTTGCTTGTGTTTTTGAGGAATCTGTTACCAGTTTCTTAGTCAGCAGTTACTCTGGAAATGCAGAAATGGGTGCTTGTAAGATAAGAACATTGGCCCTGTTCAGTTTCTGTGTAATCTGGAACACAGTGCTTTGAGTACATATCAAGTATTGAGACCTACTACATAAATGCTTACATTTATTTATTTGTATGTGTATTAATATGATCACTTTGTGAGACACAAAACTAGCAATTAAAAAAAAAGTGCGGAAGACTTCTGTTGGGCCAAACTGTAGCTTTTCCTCTGCAATCACACATCCTTTCTTGTTTTGATGTCCATTGGAAATGAATAGTGGGCATATTTATTAGTGTGTCTAGGCTGCTTGAAAGGTAATCATCCTTTATTTGCTTTAATGTCTTGTGGTGCTTTTAAGTTAAAGGTTGGCGCACATTGTCACCCAGGAGTCTCTTACTCTGACAAAGCCAAGAAGTTCTATATTTGTATCCCACTGTATCTTGTAACTTTTGAATATCTTTTGTCCTAAATTATTGTGTTCCATTGAGCAACTCGTTGTGCGTGCTACTCAAGAAATGTTGTATGTCTTTTGTAAAAAGGAAATACATGTCTTGTACAATTCACAGGTGAGGAATGTCACTTCAAAAAACAGTCAGGGCAGTTTTTTTTTCACCACTTCAGACTCTTCACTTGATCTGTTCTTTTTCAGATGCACCAAAAAAAGGGCATTCTAAGAGTTTGTATTGTGTCCTGATGATTAGCATGTTTTTTCTGGAAGACAAGGGTGGGAGTTTTGTGGAGGATGGTTGCTAATCCTTTCAGGTGTGCTTACTCTGAATGGCTGCAAATGTGTTTTGATATTCTCTTTTGGTTCACTTATTTCTGGTGTGGGAAACAGTGCTGCTTGAGAACCTTCTTTGCTGGATTTGTCAAGAGGTGGAAATAATTTTCTGCTTCATCCATTACCAGAACTCTCGTTCTTCTGTTACTGTTCATGAATATTTCGTTCCTGTATTAGTTTTGGCACTTTATGTACAACTCATATGTGGCCAGTGTTACTCTTGTATGTGGAAGTGGCACTTCCAAAACAATAACTTGGCACCTGTATATAATATCACATTGTGTTGGAACAGTTTCACTTTTTGTTCCAATTGCCTCCATGCCTTCGTGCAAAACAAATCTTGTACCAGGATTTGTTTCCCCTTGTTTGCTGTCTCTATGGCTTGGAATGTATTCAAAATTAAATCCACTACTGTGCCTAACTTCTGTTCTTCCACTTCTTTTAGTGCTTTCTCATAACACACTTCCGCACAGCCTGGTAGACATGCCCTTTTGTACTTGGCATTGCTGTGTTCACCAGCCTTGACCTGGTTGCCACTTCTGTGAAGATTGATGCTGCCTAATGGCAAATTTTTCATAAGGAAAACTGTAACCTTTTCCCAAATGTAATTACACCACACACTTCTTTTAAAATTCTTTTTTCTTTTTTTTTTTTTCTTTTTTCTGTTTGTTTGTTTGTGGAGGGCCCTTTGTTAGAGTTTTGTAGTGTCCTTCTTGCTTCATTAACAATGACGCTGGGTATGCTGCATGCAGAAACAAGTGACTTCACCATCTCTAGTTGCTGTGCTCCCAAATGAATTTGGAAGTGCTGTGGTTAAGTTACTCCATTTTCATCCCAGAGTCTGTTTTCTTCCCATACCATGCAACACAGGCATGCTGAAAGTCTGGTCTCTGTTTTTCTTGACATCAGCCACTGTACAAGGATCTGCAGTTGCCAGAAAGTGATACTTTGGTCCAAAGCAGGTGTCTACACTCGCAGACTCCAGACTGCTCCAGCAAGGAGACACTCATAGCTTGTTTCCTTTGGGAATCAGTCTTCTGCTGAAGAGTCCATGGGAATTTTACTACCAAGTTCAGTAAGAGAAGTGTGAGGGCCCCATTTTGTTTCTTTTGTGAGCTGATGACTTGCCTGTATTTCGCTCACCCAGGTGAACATGCCTACAAATGTTCCTCCTGCTCATTTTCCACCATGACAATCAGCCAGCTGAAAGAGCACTCCTTGAAAGTGCATGGGAAAGCACTGACACTACCAAGACCCCGCATTGTCAACCTTGCAGCCTCACACGCCCACCACACCTCCAAGAACCACACTCCTGCTGAAGAAGTGGAGGACTCTAATGGTAAGAGGTGCCTCAGAGCAAGAATTTAATTGTCTAAGGTGCCACGTAATATTTTTGTTGCAAACCAAATTGCAGCAGGCAGCTTTGCACCAAAAGCATCTTCATTTGGTCATTAGGAGGAAACCAGAAGTTGCATCAAAACCAGGAGTAAACATGGTGTTGTAAGAAATTATCTGCTTTAGGTCCTCACCTGTTCATACTACATTAATTTGTTCCCTCACTGCTCCAGCTGACTTTGGAACATGTCACTGCTGGCTTTGCTAACGGAGATTTACATTTCAGACTCATGATTTCTACTCATAGCCAGTGGGAAAGGGATCTTCAAATTCCATCCATGCTCCTGATTTTCCTTTATACTCATAGAATCATAGAGAGTGGTTTGTGTTGGAAGGGGAACCTTGATGATCATCTCCTTTCACCCCTCTGCCATGGGCAGGGACACCTTCCACTATCCCAGGTTGCTCCAAGCCCCATCCAACCTCACCTTGGACTCTTCCAGGGATGGGGCAGCCGCAGCTACTCTGGGAAACCTGTGCCAGAGCCTCACCATCCTCACAGGGAACAAGTTTTTCCCAATATCTAATCTCATGAGTAGAGCACTCTGATTAAAACCACATGATTAAGCTTAAAATGTGAACCTGTAATAGCAGGAAGGGTAATAATTATTGTTGACTGTTGTATGGAGGACACCAAAATTACCTTCAGATATTCAGCTGCAAGACGGAGAACCTGAGCACCGTTTCCTTTTCAGTGCTTGTTTTGAAAGCTGTTAATCCCCTTGTGCTGGAGGGGTGTGTAGAAGATGCTTGGAAAGCAGCAGAGGGAGGGACACCATTTAAACAGAGAAATAGAAGAGGTGGTATGGGGTATCACAACAAGCTTTAAGGGTTTTCAAGTAGTAACTTATGAGGCATCTTTTGGTGTCACTGCCAGTTAAGAGAAGAAGTCTTTGGAAAAAAAAATCCCAACCTTAATTCCTCGATGAGTTTCATTGACATGGAAGGAGAATATTTGTAGATGTTCAAAGAATTGGAATGTATGGAAGGTGTGTTAGAAGAGAGGAAAATACTGGGTTTTTTCCACAACCGTTAGTGGTTCTAGCTGCTAAACAGCAGGAATTTTGTTGTTTGCTGTTTTGCTTGGGATACTGGTGAACTAATGATGGGACGTAAATAGTATCCATAATTATTTTGTAGCGGTTTTGGTCTCCTATTTTCCTTCTCTTTCTCACCATGAAAAAAAAAACCCAAAAGTGAAATGAGAAAGAGTGAAAGAAAAGAGGTTCAGAAAACAGCTGAAAGGAATTGAAAGAAGTGAAATAATCAGCATAGTAATACCTAGTTGAAGGGGGAAAAAAAAAGAAGCAGAATTTTTTTGTGTTTTAGCAAGTCACTTTTTGGGTCAGAATCAGAATCTTAGCAAGAGATTTTGACCAGCTACTCCCAGACAACCTTTTGTCCATGGGTTGTCTGGAACAGTGCAACTACTGAGATTTTTGCTAATTTAAGCTAATGCAACAAGCTGAGTACATCTTAAGATGTGTTTTACTGCTTTTTTTTTCTGCTTTTAGAATAAAGTGTTTCGTTACTGACTTAAAAAGTGGAGAATAATTTTCAGTGGCTGTCCTAGCCTTTCTTGTGTGTTAGCAGTCTTTTGTTGTGGTGTGTTGAGAGGTACAGAAGCATGGTTCAGTTGCTTTTGGGAAGCATGGTTCAGTTGCTTTTTTTTATTTTGCTTATTCCAGGAGCTCAAACAAATTTGGGATACCTGCTGTATTCTGTAGAGGATAATTTTGCGGCCTTTAAGAACTCTTCCTGAAAATAGTTAAAATGGTGACTCTGTTAACAGTATTTCACTGAGTTGACTTTGTTACTTCTGTATTACAGCCTGAGACCAAGGCCAAATTTGTCCCAATTAGCTAGATCATCTTTAAATGGGGTTAATGGTTAAGTCACTTCGACAATAATAGAAGCCACCCACTGGGAAGCTGGAGTACAGGTGTTACAATAATAGTGTTAGCATTCTCAGCATTGCTTGAGGAAGCAATAACCTGCTCTAAGGAGTTTTTTCACATTATACATTTTGTTTCAGATCAGATTAATGGTGGCTGCTCTTATGTCATACATGATTTTTTGGTTTTTAGAAGGCAATAAATCATTCCCTCTGTGGCCCAGGCCTGTGAGTCCCAGGTAGTGTGCAAGACTAGATGAAATACTGGTCCCAGAAATAGGAAATGCAAGCACAGTTATGTCCAGCTGGAGTATTAGGAAGGGCTCTCGTGGTTTAGAGTAGCTGGATTTTGTCTGTTGGTGTGTACAAATAACCTGCAGTGTGAAAGGTCAAAGTTAATTCACCAGGGATGCAGTGCTGTACCTGGGCTGGGGTGAAAGGCAGACAAGAGGCTGCATCCCATTGTTAGGGAACTTGTTTTAGGGTGATAGGTGTGCAGCAGACTTGTGTAATTGAAATGGTTGCGGAAGGGAGCTGTTCCTACCTGTGAATGAATATGGTGGTTGGAGTAGGAAATACAGCAGGGTGGCTTAGGGAGATTTGAAGAGCTGGCAGAACTCATCTTGTTGATCTTTATACAGAGATCAACTCTGTTGTTGAGCTCTGTAAAAATGTAGAATAGGGAGAAGGGTACTAAATTGTAATAGCAAAGTGCATGTCTGAATAGAGCTGCTCTGGAACAGCAACCCAGTGGAATTCATGAGGCTTCTTTTCCCTGAAAAATTTTTTTCCAGACAGGCTGTTCTTAGAACATTCCTTTTGTTCTTTTAGATCCATCCATTCATTAAAAGAGGTGAATGTGTTTAGATTTCTGTGCCTCATCTCTTTCAGTTCTGTGTTGGTAGCAGCAGACTTACCTGGAGTACTAAGCTGCACATCTGAGAGGTGTTTTGGGGTGCCTGATGGACTTTTCATGGAATTGAAGCTAAAGTGGAGTAGGTGCTGAACTTTTTGGGTAGACCCGTATTTGCCAACTGTAATTATGGTGACAGCTGTCATTAGAAAGCATAACAACCTCTTCAGTCCAATTAATAACAATCATTCAGAGCATGTGTGCTTCTCTCAGGGCATTTGTGTAGGAAGGTGATGGTGTCACTCCTGATGAGTCAGCAAAGAAGGTTTTTTTTACAGATACATCATTCAAAGATCTTGCTTTTTTTAATCTTACCCCTCTTTGCCTGCTGGACAATATATTAATACATAAAGAACCTGTTTTCACTCTATCCTCTTCTAACCAGAAGTAAAGCACTCTGTGGGATTTTTTGGGGGGGGATGTGGAGTGATGATATTTTGGTTTGTGGGTGCTTGTCTTACAAACAGTCACAAAAGACGCCAAAACATTTTCCATAGAAAGTATTGCTCATGAGTGCTATTTTTCTGATTTTCATAGAATAGGGGCACTAAATGGTTTGTAGTATCCAGTTCTTGTTGACACAATGAGGTTGCCATTGTGGTAAGATATTCTTTTGCTCTCCTCATAGTTCACAGGTGTTTTTTGTCTTGCAAGAAGGAAATGGTGGAGATTTGCTACATGTTTGCATGAGCATTTGGCTATTTTGTTTGTATTTATTTATTTGCAATTTACACAAAAATGTTCCTAAACAGTTTTGAGAACTTGAGCAGCAAAAGTTAATTGTAAATTGAAGTACTACAAACTGCTAGGAGGACTGGATGAATCTCTTCACCAAGATCTGCTTCTATGTTTTTTCAGCCTTTGTGAGAATAAGAGCTTGCATTCATGGTAATCTCTGGCCAGGATGGGTTTTTTGGGGTTTTTTGATGGTGGTGTCATCCTGTGGAGTGTCACAGGTAAGTGTTATCAGCTCTGCTCCTGTTGAGGGCAAGACAATGGAATCCCAAAATCTGCATTGCCAAAGCACCAGGTTGGAATGCTCTCATCTCTTTCCATAAGAAAGAGCTGCAAGTGAGGCAGAGACAAAAAAATTGAGTGGCTGGATCTGAGAAAACACAAACAGCAGCAGGAGTAGTGTTCAGAGGGATCATCAGCTGAGGGCAAAGCACATGGCCACAGACACTGCCTGTGGTGTTATAAGTGTTTATTTGTGTTTAGGGGTTGTGAGGTGGTGGTCTGCCCTCCTCTCACAAACCGGAGAGACACACAAGCTCAACCCCTTATCGTAACATCTACAAAGCAGAGTGACTCAACAGATTGATAAACAGTTTCACATTATGCCTTCATCCACAGCAAAGGCTTCTTGAGAGCATGTGAAATACTTGCCCTAAATTTCCCTGCTGCTATTATTGATTTTTGGAGTAGTCGTTTATTTTTTGAAAATAACCCCTTTAGCCTAACCATGTTGTAGAGCAAAGCACTGCTCTTTATTCATATGGCTGGCAGATTTGGAGCCTCATAAATTTCCTTCTATCATGACTGCATGCAGTAATTCAAAATTATAGCTTTTTAAAATGTTAGTGTTAAAGAATATTGAATTGTCAAAATAAAACAGCAAAGTGCAGTGCTAAACAGATCTGGATGTTGTTTCTAATGTTTCTCCTCAGTTGTGCTGCCATGGTATAAGACCATTTCTTTTTTACTGGCCACCAGTTCTTGATCTGTAGAAAGCAGCACACTTTCTGTGTGCTCTTGAAGCTCAGTAATTGTGTTTTTCACTGTTTGTGCAAACCAAACAGGACCTGTCATTGATACCAGCACACATAACAAAACATATGTAAGGTCAGAACTAGAAGACTTCTTGAGTCACGCAGTACATGGTATGTCAACATCCTCAATAAATTTAATTACTTGCAGCAAGAAATACACTGGAAACTGCTAAGTGAAACATCTAGTTCCCGTTTTTTCCCCCTGAACTTTAGCCTTTGCCAATGGAAAATAACTTTGCCTCATCTAGAGGCTGAAATATAAATACATCTGCTTGCTTTGCCAGAGCTAGGCTGGGCACAAAACTGCTTGACTAAGTCTTGTTTCTTGGACTGTTGCTCCGGAACTTCAAATACCTTCCCATTTCTGTACACTTTTTCAAAGTAGATAGTGCATAATCAGACTGTACATCTTTGTCTGTGCTGCCTCACAGATGAACTCCTGAAGGGTGCAGAGGACTTTGGCAGGATTTGCTAAAGCAATTTTGTGTACTACCAGAATGAGGGGAGAACTATGGACAGCAAGGCACCATTTCAAGAAAATCCACTGATCGGGTGCCAGTGAGTCATGATACTGCCTTCCACCTTTCAGATGAGAGTTTTAGGTTTTCATGTTTTTTGTTGCTATTGATTCTTTTAAATGCATATCATGGATTGTGGCTTACTTGCTTCTTTTTATTCACGTTCACTGCTGCTCTTGATCAAGGATATTTTTTCTAACCTTGAAATCAGGGCAGAGAGTTCCTAAGATGGTCCCTTCCCCTTTGGTGCTGTTTCTCTGTCATTGTTTCTTGTGTGTCTTTGTGTTTTATGGCTGCTGCTGTCTGGGGAAAATCACTATGGTCAGTCCTCATAGCCAGAAAACTTTGTATTAGAGCAGAATGTATTTAGTTCTGGGTTTGGGATTTCGAGGAGAGGAGATGCTTGGACAAAGACTCTTGTGAAGTTTCAGACCCTGCAGTTTGACTGGAAGGGCAGAGAGCCAGCAGTGACTACAGGGCAAATTCAGGCAGAGCTTCAACAGCTAATTGCTTTAATTGCCAGGTGAGTTGGAAGGATTGCATCCACATTAAGGATGCAAGATGGTGATCAGCATACTGCAGAACAGAAGATGTCTCTGCTTTTATAGTTACAGTTGGGCTACAAAGAACTGTCTGCTTGTTCTGCTTGTTCTGCTTGTTTGCCTGCTTTTGTGCACCACAGGAGTGAAGCCTCATGCTCACTCAAGTATCAGATTAACCTGTGTTACCTGCAGGCTGCCTTTTTTTATTTTCCCCAGCTGTGTTCCTTCTTTCTCTAACCTAGAACAAGTTCCTGCTTTCCCCTCAGCCTTTGCCTGTCTCTTCTTCCCACAGTGGCCACGCTGCCTTACAGTGCTTTTAAAACTGCGGTAATTGTTGGTATGTCTTACTCCTTGTGATTAGTGTTAAGCTAAATACCAGATGCTGGATCAGATAGGACTTTTCTCCTTCATCAGATTGACAGGGACTGGTGGAACAAGCACAGGGCTTGTTCACCTCTACTTTTACTTAACAAACTCCTCACTGTTCCGAGGTCCTGAGGCACTGGGAGGATGACCTTGTCCTCTGTACCTCTCTTCCACTGGGGTATAGTTGTTTGGCTTCTGGCCTTTTCCTGCAGCATGTTGAGAACTGTTTTGTGGCCGGTGAAACTGAGGGAGATGTCATTGGCTGTGCTGAGAGGAGTGTCAGCTCCCTGCTCATTGTGCTTTTTTTATGGTGCTGTTTTTTGTACTTGAGCTGAATGGGCAAAGTTGAAATTGAACAGGATACAGACTGGAGCTGATGCAGCTGGGAGAAGGTTGGTGTCAGCCTTGTATGGAGTTGGCCACCCTGCTGCAATGGGATTGCTCTTTCACTGAAAGGCTTGCCTAGAGTTGGGAGAAGACAAAATGTTTGGGTGGATCAAGAAATAAATGAAGGAAGAAACATCTTCTGGGTTCCTTTTGAATAGAAGGAAGTTACCTGATAGCATCCACAGTGAAAAGAAAGAAGCATATCCTGACACCTGTTGTGGGTTGTATTTTGGCTTTTTGTTTGCTTGTGTTTTTGTTTTTTTGTTTGTTTGTTTTTCCTGAGGTTTTTGCTTTTGGCTGTGGCTTTCTTGTTCGGGGTAGAGGATAAAGTAGTAGATGCTGATCTCTTGTGTGTCTGGGGAATTTGTGATCACTCAACACAGAGTGAAAAAGATGCTGTTGGCATGAAGGGATACAGGGTGTGACTTGACCAAGGGTATGCAAGAGCACATTTCTGCAGACTATCATTCCCATATATTTGCAGCCTTCTCTATTAGCCTCACTGATACTCTCCCTGTCACCTGAGACTCTAGTTTATCCCATTGATTTAAAACATGCTGGAGGGATTTGTTGCTTGGCTGAGAGGTAAACCTTCTTTGCCCATTTTAGCTCTGTTGAAGTGGATGTGTGTTATCATCATAGTTGACAGCCCAAGATTTGACATTTAAGTAGCTGGTTTTATTGCTTCTTTAAGGAACATTGTTACTACAAGTGCTTGAAAACACTGCCCGGAGTGTTCTGAGCTCAGAGCTGGTGATAGAGGTGAGGACTTTCTCTTGGCAATAAAAATAATGTCAAGATGTGTGCTGGATGTCTCCAGGGCAAATTACACAAGTTCAGGTTCCTGAGCTCTGTGGTTAGAATGAATCCTTGGTACCCACATATTGCCACTGTAATTTTAGGGCCAGTTTTAAAGAAGAGTGCCAGTATGTATTGCTTGATAAATTGATTTTTTTTCCCCTCTTCCTTTCAAGCCTTAGAGGAGAGTGAGCATTTAGGTGACAGAAATGTGTTTGTGGCACTTCATTTCTATTAATACAAATATGTAGAGGGTCATACAGAGAAGGAAATGTGAAAAAATACCTGATGAATTGCCCTTAAAAATGGGAAGGAATTCATGGAACACAGTAGCATGAGGATCATTTGGTTACTGATGAAGAAGAAAAAAATTGATTGGTGCATTATTGTCTTGAGTGAAGAATCAGTTAAACATTTTAATTCCAAAAAGAACCTGTTACCACTAAGTCCTTTTAGCTTAAATTGCTTAAATCAGTGTCTTGCTAAAGCTATTTCCAGTTCTGTTTGTGTTCCCCTCTTCTGTGAATGCATTGCCATTTATGAAGTTTGAGTTTGGTTCAACAGAATAAGGAATAGCTAGACAAACTTTTTATTTTGTGAGTTTTATTGAAATCGGTAAGTTCATGGTGGTCCCTGTGTTTGACATGTAGCAGAAATATTGGTTTTCAGTGCAATCCTGTGTTTAGGCAGGAATTAAATGGAATAAAATGGAATTTAATTCTGTTTACAATGAGAGGGTTGTGTGCAACCTAAATGTGACCGGTAAACGGCCAAGTCACCTAAAGAACAGGAAAGTTAGGCTGAGTTGAAGCTAGGAAAGAAATATTGTTGTGGGGAGAAGAGATGAAAACAAGGGATAACTAGAAGTTATGGTGAGGCATTTCCTGAGCACTAACTGATCCTTCCAAATCACAGCATCAGCAGAACAGGGTTGTGCCTGTCTTGAAAGTTCATGCAAATAAGAATTTCTGGTGGTGTTGGATACTCTAAAACAGAGGGGCATGGGGATGTCCTGGACTGATCTTTTTCTTCTTACGGACATATTGTGGTGTAACTTATTTCATCAATTATATTACTCCTCCATAAATCTTAATTAGTTCCTGCTACTTTCAAATGCATCATATTTTACAGACTATGGTAGCCACACTTGATCTCAACTATGAACCTCCAGAATTCTTGTACAGGCAGCAGTGTGAGAATCTCTCTGTGGAAATGATTCAGATGATAAAAATTATTTATTATTTTCTTCTTAATAAGTGAAATTTATGTCCCTTGGAAATTATTTGGGTATTAACACAAGCTGCATAGCCTCTATCCTGTCTCAGTCCCAATCAGAACTATGGTACGCACACAACTTCAGAGAAAATTCAAAGTTATAAAGAAATATAGACCTAGCTTCTCTCACCTCTTCTGAATAAACAAGATTGCATAGTTCATGTGCTTTTCTCATTGCTCTCTTCTGAGGCTTAGAAATACACGTAATATCTTTCTCACAAAAGCTGGTCTGGCATGATCCAAGAAGTGGCATTTAGAGATAATGCTGAAATAATTTCCACCAGCAAGGTTTAGTTTGGGGTTTTTGTTGTTCGGTTGTTGTTTTTATTGTTATGGTTTGAGCTTGTTGGTTTTTGTGGGTTTTTTTGGGGATAGTAGGGGTGTATAAATCCCTTAAATGGTGATTTTGTTCCAGGGCTTTTTTTTCTTTGTGATTGTCTTTTTTTTCTTTTCTTTTGGAGTGTGCAAGTAAGGGCACAACACATATTTCTATTACCTCTCACTCATAACATTCTGACAGTGTAAAGGTTCTTAAGCAGAAATCAGAATTTAGGTAGAGGACTAGACTCACGCTCTGTTTTTAAACATCCTGTGGACAAGACTTTCACTGTCTGGTTCCCTGAGCTTCTTTATGACTGTTTAGTTGCATCTCTCTAAGTCTTAGTCACTTTTGTCTTCCCCTCCCTTCAGCTTAATTTATTGCCAGAATATTTCACCCTCCCACATATTCTTCCTTCCAGGTCAGTGCTGCATGGCATAAAGTGAACAAATATGTGCATCTTCGCAATCTTTGTATGACACCCTTCTTCACCACCTTCCCACTTTTCAAGCTGTTGCCACTCATGGCTATGTGCAATCCTGCCACTCAAGTCAGCTGGTGATTTTGAATCCTGTTGAATTTTGGAAGGGATTGTGTTCCTAAATCTCCTAAATTCCATCTTTACGCTTATCGTAAGCATTTTAAAATATTAATTTACCTTGTTTGTTGGTGTTCTTTGGTGCTTCTTTACTTGGTTTTTCAAATTTGTTTCTATCAGAGGAAACTGTTGCTTTTCTTAAATACTTGGTATTTTTTCTGTCCTTCTTCGTAGAAGTTTTCTCTTTATGAATGAATTCAGAGAAAATTAAATAGCATTCCAAAAATTTTCCTCTTGGTCTTTCTGGAATATTTCCTTGCAGATCCAGAATGTCCTAGGCCTTTATTAATATTTTTTTTTCCTTATAAAGCATTACTAACCACTTTCTGTTATTTATACATTCCCTTTGGGTTTTTATCTTATCTCATGAGCCAAACATCACTGTCCCCAGTTTCACTGTACTTACAAATGCTGGTCTCTTTTGTCTGGTTGGTGTTTCTGTGTGACTATACCAGGAGAGCACAGTGTCTTCACTTTTATCTCCCCAACAACTACTCCTGGTTGTTGAGCTATTCAATTATTAAAATTCTGTGAATTCAATAACATCCCTTTCCAGTGTACTCCAACAGCTGCTTTTCCTGAGCAGTGTTACTCCCTCCTCCCCATCCATCACTGTGCAGGCATGAAAATGTTTACATTACATATGCCTGGTTCTGTCCACCCTAAAAGGATGAAGCAGTGCTTTAATTTCCTCCCTGTAATAAGTCCTTTTCCCTCTCGTTTCTCAGATGTTGCTCAGTGTCTCTTACTTAGACATGTCTGGGTGAATTTCTGGCCTGTTGTTGTTGGGTTTATGAGTCTTGTGGAAGTGTTTTGCTGTTCCATATGGTGTTCATTGATACCTCTGAAAATACCTACAAACAACTGAAACATCACTGAATTTCTGTGTAAAGGTATGTTTTCAGTTGAGGATCTGAACATGCATATTTTTTTTCCTCCTGGAAGGATCCCAAAGTTTTGTTTTTGTTTAGGTATCTCAAACACATTATACGCTACACAGGATCCAATGAAACTTGGATTTTCATTTTGCTTCTGTGGTGGGTTTTCACTGTATATTTTTTTTCTACATTTTTTCCCCAGTGTGTGACCGCAGGGTATGCAGGGAATCAAGCTGAATTTTCATGACTATTTTGCCTTGCTCTTTTGGCTGAGGTAGTAACTTCCAGATTTGTTGGCAGACTCATTTGTCCCAGTCTTTGGGACTGTACTCTGGATGAAGTTTTTGGGGTGACAGCATCCCAAAACTTTTTGTGTTTTAGGTACTCTGGAAATGCCCATGGAAGGACATAGTGAAACTTGCTGGTGTGTTCTTACTGAAATGCAGCAGTAATTTAGATACAGCTATGTTAATAAATCACCACATGGGCAATAATTTCTTGTGCTTTCCTTTCAATTTCTGGAATTTTGTATATAAAAATTCTCTTCTATACTAAGGAAAGTTAATGCCTTTTAGATCCATAGGTGCTGGCAGGGGTTACATTATTTGTTGGCATTGTTATTTGTCCTTTGCAGGTAATTTGTAAGTAGATGCCATATGGAAAATATCAAAATTGAAGTTTGTAGCATTGCTGCTGTTCTTTCCATTTTTAACTACAGCAATCACTGTTAATTTTTTGCCTCTTGACACAACTGTAGGTGTCCCTTCATTTTATCTCAGCTCATCCTATGCTGTTACCTTGTTTTTGGAGTTGCACAGTGAAGTCTTTCTTTTTTTTATTGAACAAAATTAGTTTTTAAGAAAGAATTTAAGTGTTTTGGGTGTGGTCTTTTTTGGTTTATTGTTTAAAATGAGTCAGGGCTAAGTGTTCCATTTTCTTCCTTTTCATTGCATATATGAATGTTCTTTATTTTCTTATGCTGCCTCAAGGTTGTTTAGTGAAAAAACATGCCTTTTTTCCTTAAAATGTAAATGGTACTTACTGGTGTTTCATTTTTCTTAATTTCCTTTCAGTTTGTGTTATTCACTGCTTCTTTGTTTTGCATGTACTTAATACAAATTTTCTTAGATTTTCCCTTTGCTTATTTTAAATGTTTTCTGCTTTCAGTCTTTGTAGACTTTTAGGGCCTTTTTTACTTTTCTTCAGACATGGATGGCTAAACCCTCTTCCTGCTCTAGGCCAAGGGGGTGCAGGAAAAAGAAGAGGTGCAACTTGGCATTGTGTACAACCATGACTCAGTTTTTGGGTCAGTTCTGAAGGAAAAGCTCTATATTCCTTTAGTCTTTCATTCTCCAGCCTGGCATCCTGTTGTTGGGGCAACACCTCCAAAATGTGTCTAGAACATCAGGCTGCTCTTCTAGCAGGAAGAGAGCAAGGAAAAGTGCAGTTTTTAAAGTGGTGCTGTTGTTCTGTGACTGTGGATTTGCAACCCCTGGTCCTTCTCTGAGACACTGCTTTTGAAAAAATAAGTTTTAAAAAAAATCCAAAAGCTCACCCCCATCCACTGTTTCTCATTTGCTGGTGATTTGCTCTGTGCAGTGTGCCAGAATGCACCTTTGGAGGCAAGCTCAAGTCAGTTGTTGTTGTTCTGGAGTTGGCACAATGGTTTTGGAGTGGGCATGATGAAGATGGGGCTCACTGAACCCAGTGAAAAACTTCCTGTGCCTTCAGTCAACTTGGGCTCTGTCCAGGGTGTTCTGGTGGAGCTGGGATGCACCTTGGTGCCAGGAGGGCTGTCTGGCAAACTGGTTCTCAGACACCAACAGAAGCCCTATGCACATGTGTTACTCCCTGAGTGTTTTCCTTCAGGAAGTGCTAAATCTTGCACTGCAGCAAGTTTGCGGCAAGTGTAATGAAAGGATTTGGCAGCACAGGAAAAGGCAAAGAGTACACTAGGCCATGGCTGCTGCCATTGTTCAAGGGCACAACTCACTGGAAAAACTCTTCAGATGGCTTTTATTTATTCCTCTAAATATCATAGCTTTTAGGTGTAATGGAGCAGTATACTAAAAACTGTCAGGTGGCCAATGTGAAAGGTAGGATTTTCTTCTTGCTATTCTTGATGATAGGGAAAGCTACTTGATGTGCTTTTTTGGGTTTTTTGTGTGGGAAGTGACGTGAAACTATCTACTTCTGCAGTTTTCACATACCAGATTCCCCAAGGCTGTGTAAATAACTGATGAAAAAGTTCAAAAGCTGGAATAATAGACACCAGATGATAGGAGGAGTAAAAACATCTGAAGTACAGTAGATCTGACAGACAACAGCAGAACTTCCTTCTCCTGAAAAGAATCATTTTTACACCTGTAGCTTTCTTAGCCATGGATATCTCTAGGGCTTTGGCCAGGAATATTGGTGCTGTGGTGGAGAATTTTGATCCATTCTTCCTGAGAAGAGGAACAAGTGAGCCACAAAGTAGACTTCAATAATTAAGAGTAATTTGACTAGCATAAAAAAACCCAAACAACAGAAGCAAAAAACAAAACAAACCCCAAAGAAACAAACAAACAACAACAAAAAAAAACCAAACAAAAAACCAAACCCCAAAAAAGCACCTGCCTTACCCTTTCTAGGGGATCTGTCCAATTGTGTTTTGAGCTTTTAGAATCACTGAACCTGGTAGCCCAGAGAAGTGAGTCAGCAAATCCCTTCTGAGCCCTCAAAGTTCTGTTTCAAAGGAAGGTGAGCACACAGTTGCTGCCTTTGAGAGAAAAAGAACTTCTGCAGAGGATTTAAAGTTCCTCAGGCCTGTCTTGTGCCAAAACCAAGGATGTGGGGAGCCTGCCTCAAACATGAGGGAAGAAAAACCTTGACATTTAAACAAGTGGAGCTCATTGTGAGCCCTCCTGGTGAACAAATGCGCTGTAGAAGTGGTGGAAGCAAGACATGATAAATGCTGCGTTGCAATCCAGCCTCATTCAGCTCATGGGGCTTGGATAAGAAAAACAAAACCAAATTTCATTCATTTTACCAGAATCTTTCAGTCTCTGCCTTTCTCTTTGCTACGTACACCTGGTGGTGAAGCCAGGGGAGCGTGGATACATTTACCTGCTGTGCCTGATTTGTTTTGGGGTTTGGCTTTTAATTGTCATTATTTGTTACTCATTTCTGGGGCATGTGTAACCCCTGCCTGTGGTAGTGGGAAAAGAATGCAAGCATTTTGCTCTTTTGAAGACAGGTGGAGAAGTCCCCTCACTCAGTGTTTGTATAGGCCTTTTGTATAGGCTTTTTGCCTTTTGTTTCCCCATACTAATTGGTTGGAATGGATGGTGTTTAGTTCCCAGAAATGTGTGTCTATTAGGGAATTCTTACATATCTGGCCTTGGGGAATTCAGCTTTGGAAAATGAAGTACTCATCAAAGCCGGAAGTGGCTGGTTCAGTTTGTGTCCTGACTTTCCTCCCATCTCCCTTCCTCCCCATCCCCTTGCTTTTTTCCCACCTTCTAGAAATCTTAGGGAAAGATCCTTTTGTCTTCTATTCAGGAAAATTGCCCTGAAATTCATCTGTGCTTTATCCTTCTGCTTTGATTTGTGCCATTCATGGGCAGCTGTGGGTTATGTAGAACAAAGCAGATGAATTCCTAACCTCCTAAATTCAAGCAGTGTGTTGGGAAAGGTTTAACATCACTCTCCCTCCCCCCATGCTCCTTTTTTGGGGTATTCAACCAACATATTGCAGCTTTCAGTTTCAGTACTGAGAAATCTCTGGACTCTGTCCTCCACATGGCATTAAAATGATGTGACAGAGTTCTGCTGGCTTGTAGAAGGGATGTGTCTTTAGAGATCTCTTCTCTCACTATAGCAAAATAGCGGTTTGAAAGTTTGCTTTACTGGAATTTATGATTAAACATTTTTTTTTCCAATGATGATTTAATTTCTAACATCGTCAGCATGAGTAGGGAAGAGTAGCCATCTATTTTTCTTCTTTTTTACTTTTTTTTTTCCTTCTGGATAGATTATTTACATGCATCCTGTGCAAGATGTTCACCTTGTGTGAACTGGCATAAGATATTTGAGAGGATTTGGTCTGATTGATATACCAAACACATAAAACATTTAGCAGCATGATTAACGGGCTTTACCTTCACAAATTAAGTGTCTTAAAGTCAGGCTTCTTTTTAGACTACTTTAATTAAATGTGTCACTTCTTCCCTCCCTGAATCAGATCTAAAAACGCATAATTTATATTGCTAACCTTATAAATTGTAGAATACACATTAAATTAGATTAGGAAGTGCTGCACCTCTTAATCCCTTCAGAAAGCAGGATTAGTTTCATAACCAACAGCTTGATCAACCCCCTCCAAAAGCTAATAGGTTCTGGAGCAGGCATCCTCAAACCTTTTTTAGATTTGTTGATCCACCTGGAATAACAACTTTGCTGTTTCCCTGCAGACTCTTCATACTCAGAGCCTCCTGATGTTCAGCAGCAATTGAACCACTACCAGTCTGCAGCTTTGGCCAGGAACAACAACAACATCAGCCCAATCCCACTTTCTGGGAGTGCTGCAGGAGTGGAAAAAGCGGAAGCTATCCTTAACTGTGAATTTTGTGAATTCTCTTCGGGTTACATACAGAGCATCCGGCGCCACTACCGCGACAAGCACGGAGGGAAAAAGCTCTTCAAGTGCAAAGATTGTTCCTTTTATACAGGCTTTAAGTAAGTATTGTGCAAAATAGATGACCTGAACTTGTAAGGGGTTTTTTTTTCACCCTTTGTAAAGACTTCTGAGGTCTCTGAGAGCTATCTGTAGCTAACAGAACATGGCCACTGCTGACCAGGGAGAAGAATGTAGGAAATGCCATCCAGATCACAGCATCATCCATGTAATCCTTTTTCTTCTCTCCTACAACAGTCGGTACCATCTGCTGCAGACAACAGCACACTAAATCCTTGCAGTAGGGGTCAGAATCATAGAATTGTTTAGGTTGGGAAAGACCCTTAAGATCATTGAGTTAACTATTAACCCAGCACTACCAAGCCCAACATTAAACCATACTGACATATCTGCTCACCTTCTAAATCCCTCCAGAGGTGGTGACTCACTTCTCTGGGCAGCCTGTTCCCATGCTTGACAACCTCTTCTGGTAAAAATTTTTTCCGTATATCCAGTGTAAATCCCCTCTGGTGTAACTTTAGGCCAACAGGTTCACAACATCCCTGTTGTCCTCTTGGCACGGTCCTTCTTGCGAAAGTCATAAACTCTCCTTTTTTTTCCCCCGAGTTCCAGACACATCTCTCTGTTCAGCCAGGCCAGTCTCCTCTTTTGGCACATGCAGTCAATCTGCTTTTGCACCTTTAGGATTTTCTCCTTTCAGAATATCCAGTGTTCCTGGATTCCTTTGTCCTTCAAGATGCCCTCCCAGGGACTTTCTCAGCCAGACTCCTAACCAGGTGAAAGTCTGGCCTCTGGAAGCCCAAGGTGGCAGTTCTGCTGCAGCCCTCCTTATTTCTCTGGGATTCTTTGAAAATCAAAAGCTATAATTTCATGATCCCTTTGTCCTTATGTGTGAAAATTTTCTCTGCAGAAATAATGTAATTTCCACATGCAACCAGCATGAAACATGGGACAATCAAGTGTCCTGTGGCAACAGGGGAATTTATATCACCTTACTGAAGAAACCATTCTTGTGTAATTTTATTTTCCCCCAATCTTTCTAGCTTAAATGATAGAAAGATGCTATTCTCTTGCATATCTGATAGCATACATAGACATTTCAGAAAATCCAGTTATTTAAATTTAAATGTTCAGTGCCTAGTGTGTTTGTTCTCGTGTGTGTGTGTGTGTGTGTGTGTGTGTGTGTGTGTGTGTGTTTTTAGCTGCTCTTCATAAGAAAAGTGAAAAAGGCACCTATGCAGTTCATCTTTTTCTCCTAATGTGCTGGGCCCTCAAGCATAACACCCTCAGCTGACATATGAGGTCTTAAACTTGCTAAGAGTGACAGTAAACAGTAGGACTGGATCAAGGGAAGGAGTTCTGTTGAAGAAAATGTTGAGCACAGACTTGAGAAAAAATCCACATGGGAACAGCCTCTAGTTATATGTCTCTACCCTTTGTTTCTTCATCTTTGCTCTCCCCTTGTTAAAATTTGCAGCTTTTGCTTAGTATTGCTCTTGATTGCTCTCTGTCAGAAATTTATAGGTCCAATCTGTCTATGTCTTGCAAGTGACATTTTCTTTCACCTTGATATTATGAAATAAATCAGGCAGCATTTAAACACACTCATGGCAGCATATTTTCTGTTTTAAAACAGGGAAGGAGGACCAAAAAAAAAAAAACCCCAAAACATACCAATCCCTTCTTCAAGACACCTTAGAAACTTAAAAGCATGAGAGCAGTGACCACATATATAGAAATATACCTGCAGAATTTAGTGATTGCTGGATTGGGTCCAAAGCCACTTTTTACTCTAATTCAATGTGTCAAGCCCCTTAGCTATTGCAAGGTTTATCACAGCTTTACAAAAAAATTACCAAGTGCCTCAAGTTTTGAGACAGCACTGGTTTAAGATGTTTGGCTTGTGGTTAGATGGATGTACAGTTAATTTCTTCTGTTATGCAGATCTTTTGCATCTTCTAAGTATGCAGCCAGTGAATGCCAGCATGAAATTTTTGATTCAAAAGTACTGTGGAGTATTCATTCATTCTTGCACACTAAAAAATACAGTATTCTAAGTCTTGGGTTTTCAGATCATTACAGCTGATGCTTTGAAAGTAAAACCACTCAGTGCTGAACTCAGGATGAACACAAATCCCTTTGGTACCAACAATCTAAACAGCTTAGCTGGTTAGATCAAGATGGTTAAGGATGTTTTCTGCCTGAAATATGTTTGTCCTTCCCTCTGCAAGTCCAGAACAGTTGACTGATTTTGTTAAACTTGATAAAAATTTAACCATCGCTGGAGAAAGCACACTGAATGTTTCAGCCTGAAGACAGATAATGAGCATGAAGGATGGGCATTCTTTTGCTATCTTAACTATAGCACTGTAACTATATGGAGCAGCCCATGCAGCAGAATATCTTGGCACAACAAGTGTTTGTTGCTTTGAGGGTACGAGCCTGCAGATTCCTGTGCTCATGTGTCGCTCATGTGAGCAGCCCCTCTGCAGGGCCATGCAGACAGGGCTGAGTGGCATCTGCAACTTTTTACACCACACATCCCTTATAGAGCTGTGACACCTCATTGCTCCCCTCCTGACTGCTGCCATTGTCTCCCTCCTCTCTCACAGATCTGCTTTTACTATGCACGTGGAGGCTGGGCATTCGGCAGTCCCTGAGGAAGGACCCAAAGACCTTCGCTGCCCTCTTTGTCTCTACCACACCAAATACAAACGCAACATGATTGACCACATAGTTCTGCACAGAGGTAACAACATCCGTGGCTGTGGCTGTGTCCACTGAGGGGAATGCTGGACGGTGCCCTGGTCTGGTTTTGTCAAATATTTCAGAGAGTGGTTTCATTAATTTTTTCCTCTCTGTACATGAGGATAAATATGTTGAAGGAGTAACTAGCCCTTTATTATCTTTTTGTTTCATATCTATAAGATGCATCTGATTTCTTTCCTGTAAAATTCAAAGTTCACCAGTGAAACAGGGCAGATTTGGGATCATTTTTAAGCTTTTTCTCAAGAGAGATGAGCAGCCATCAAACACCTGTTTAGCAAGAGTTGCCCTAATTTGCCGCTTTGATCTAGGCCAGAGTTGTGCCCTGCCCTTGTCCTTGTTATCATAAAGGCCTTGCTATCAAAAATGCACCCAAAAGGTTTATCAGCTCTCCATAGAGGCCTCAAAATATCCCTTGATAAATACCTTGAATATTTTCTCCTTGGTGTTCTTAGGAACAAAATAATTATCTTATTTTTTGCTTTACTATAAGACTCCTTTTCCATCTACACTTCTCCCTTTTTAAATTTTTCTTAAGGCCTGCTTAAAGTGGGATTAGGGATTTCTATATTCTATTAACCATGGGCTTGCTAGCTGAGAAGAGACAGCAGTTTGGTCTCTCTGGACTGGGATTCCTGCCCACAGCTATCACACTTGATGCTTGTGGATGATCTGTTGGCTGCTGAAATCCAAACCCATGTGTTGGGATGGCACTCTGCCTGCGTGCAGGTTGGGCAGAGTTTCACAGTGGGGAACTGTGGTGAGGAAACACTGGTTTTGCATGCCATCTTTTTCCTGGAGGAGACTCTGGTGTGACAAGTGCTGTCGTAATTCCTAGTAACTTACCACTTCTCAGTGTTGGTAGCTTCAAGTCCTTCTTGTACCAGTACAGGGAGGTTGGCAGAATTCAGATTTCTTTCTCCTAGCAGGGCTGCTCTGAGGGAACATCTGGGGAATTGACCTGTCAGTGATCCAGAAAGCACATTGCAAAGCTGCCATATTTGGTTGCAAGGGTTTGGCTCATGGTTTGGCTTTTACTTCCTGTCTCTGAGGGTGTTGCTGTTTTAGATTTTGCCTAGCTTGCTCCATTTTCTGGGCATGCCAGGGCTCCAGCAAATAGTGCCAGACCTTTAAAACAGGGGGAGTGGGATGTGTTTAGGGTATTTTTCATCATGCATAGGTTTGGTATTGGGAATATCCCATGGCAGAAGTGGAAGAACATTTATGAACTCAAGCTGCTCTACTGGTTGTGCAGAGCTGTTTCTGACCAGTTGAAAGGAGATTGTCACCTCCTGGGTGAGTGAAACTGTGGATCTTTTCTTCTGTACAACTTGCTTAAGTTGCACAAACCAACCTCAAAGAGTTTTTGCTGCTTCAACAAATCTTATGGCAAAAGGACATAATGGTATACACACCACGGTGCTGTTGAGAGAAAAAGCAGAGTAAAAGAAGTTTTAATGCAAATGGGATTATAGCTGATAAAGAGTCTCGAGGCCACAAAAGGGTTTTCTTTGACATCACGTATCCAGGATTCATACTTAGAGTCATTCCTGGTGCATATATCCAGCTAAAAAAGAACCCTCTACTGTTGTGTTTAATTGTGTGGCAGCTGAAGCAGATAGTTTTGACAAGATTTAATGTGCACTGAAAGAGAGACTGAGGAATAGTCAATGTAGTCTGAGATAGCCTTTTTGTTTTATGGCCATTGCATTGGCAAAGCAAGGGCATAACCCTGAGCTGCAGCCCAAGAAGATTAGTTTTGAGGTGGATGGGAGTGGTGCAGTGTGTAAAATTAGGAGTGAAGGATTCGATCCATTAGTTAATGCTCCTTCTGTGCAAAAGTCATGTTTACAGATGCATGACTCTTAACATTACTTCCAAGTTGCTGCACCCCTAATCCTTGGTGATACAGCATGTGCTTGAAATGGAGAATATATTTGCCTCCTAATGAGTGGCTATGAAATTTCATCGGGTTAAAGCAATATCGGCTAGAAGCCTGAATGCCTAGTGAGGGAAAAAAAAAAAAAAAAAAGCAAGGAATTTGCTTTCCATGAAGAAGAAGAGGTTCCAAGAGCTTCTCTCATGTACCACCTGTCCCTGATCAGTGTCAGGGCAGTTCAGCCTCCCTTCTGTGGGTACAGATGGAGCACAGACTCATTACAGGTGTCCTGTCCCAGGAGGCTGACACAGCCAGAGACTGCTGCAGGTCAGTGAGGAGAAGTTTGGCTCTCAAGTTCTTCCTGGACTTTATGACAGGCGAGAGGAGACAGGGAATTCCTGATCTAGCAGCAGATTAGCTTTTAATTAATACTGCACAATACTGTTGGTGTGTCACAGAATCAATTAGGTTGGAAAAGAGCTCTGAGACCATCGAGTCCAGTCTATGACCAGTCCCCACCGTGTCCCAGTCCTGAGCACTGTGTGCCACCTCCAGGTGTTCCTTGGACACCTCCAGAGATGGGGACTCCAACACCTTCCTGAGCAGCCTCTTCTAATGCCTGTCCTCCTTTTCTCCTGATGTTATCCTTTCCAGTAGCATTCCCCTCATGCATTTTGAAGTATATTGGTATTTTTCTTCCTTATCCCTCCTTTAGAGAACTAGTGATTTTCTTCTTCCATATCAGAGAATAACACCCACACGTTTTGAATAGTGACCTTTTAAGATAAATTGTCAAATTTGCCTACCTTCCCAAAGACTGCCTTGCTACAGAACCTGATTCTTTGCACATGGTTTTTTGCTGGCATTTTCCATTGTACATACAATTTCACTGATACATGCAGAGCCTTGTGCAGTGCTTGCTTTTGACTACTGGAATGCAGTGCTGCTTGTTCTGTGACTGTAGTTTGGATTTCCAGGCAAAAATGTGTATTTTCAAAACCCAAGATGACCAAATAATTGATGTCAGTCTAGATAGTATGACTTCTTTTATTTGATTTACCTTTGAGGGTTATATATAGGCTTTAGTGTGTTGCTGAATAAAGATTTCTCCTTACAAGGAGAAAGAACTAAGAGAGTCCTGAACTCTCTTGTGACTTGAGCAAAAAATGTATGTCTGCTTTGAGTTATAGTACAGTCATTAATGTCCTTTCAGTTAATTCCCTGATACAATTAGCCTGAATTTTCCAGTCTAATGGATTGGATTTCTTAAACTAAGATAATGCTTTTGTTAGGTGTTTATTTTGTTAATTTTTAAATTACACCTTTCACAAAACTATTCCACAAGTCAGGACATCTTTTTGTGAGGTGTCTACAGTAGTCTTTGAGTAGACACTGGTGAACTTTTCACTGGGGTAAAGAAGCTACCTCTTCATTTTTTGTGTGGGACTTTATGGTTTGCTGTAATTTTGTTGGTTGTCCAGACATGATAAATGCATTCTAAATGAGTAATTAATAAACAGGCTTTGCCGGGGCAAGCTGGAGGTGAGAGCATCACCTTAAGAAATGTAATGTTCCAGGCCCAGGTAGCCCTGCAAGTTCCAAATTCATAGCTTGGAGGAAGCTCATTGACATGAATACATCATGTAAAAGTTATAAATAATTTCCTGAAATTGAAATCTTTCCATGTAGAGTTGATATTTGTGTCCATTTTGCTCTTCTCCTACTGTGTTGCCTGTGATTTGGGAACTCTGTGTGTGGTTGTGAGGTAATAGGCTTTGTTCATGTGAATAAGAGAATGCTTCTTTACTTCAGACTGGTAGATTCAAAGTTTTATACTATCGGATGTTTTAGCTTTTTTAATCTGTGCCAGGTGTTAGAGGAAAAGTGAATGTTAAAATATTTTAATTAGTATTTCTGTTTTTGAAAACTTCACTTGGCTTTTTCACTTCTGAAACTGGCTGTGTCACTTACTTCTGAGAGTCCAAAAGCATGCAGCGGCAACAACATTGTAAGAAGTTTTTCTAGTGATCTCAGCACCACAGCTTCAAATTCTGCTGTGTCTTAAACCCTGTTTTCACCCTGAATGGCCAGTAATTGATTTCTTTATAGTTAGAGAAGCTGTTGTTGGTATAGAAAAGAATCACAAGTCTTCTTCAGGTGTTTCGTTTCTTAGTTTGGTTTTGTTTTTTTTTTTTTTTTTGATTAAGGCGTTGCTTTGGGGAAAACTTCAAAAAGAGGAAACTACAAGACAGTTAACAAGAAAGATTTTGTGCTCAGGGAGAAGCTGTGCAGGATGAATTATTTTGTTGAGCTGTAGAAAAGTCTCACTGTAAAGGGAATGTGTGTTTCTGTAGTTGTCTTTGGATGTAATTTTACCCTCCTCACTAGAAGAAAGGACCTGTTGGCTCAGATCCATGTGTGCACTGCCACGTCTCACATTCCTTCAGCCTTCACGTCTACCATAAGAGATTCAGGCCTCTTTTTTTCTTCCTGTCCTTGGGGATGGGCCTGGATGAGGAGGATCAAAACCCTCCTTTAGTATGAAGTCCATAAGGAGGAACAGTGCTAAATTTCAAGTGCTCTAGCTCAAAATGCTGGTTTGGGTAACAAAAGACTTAATGAGCATCTG
The DNA here is from genome assembly GCA_013401135.1 of Cettia cetti. Taxonomy (NCBI): domain Eukaryota; kingdom Metazoa; phylum Chordata; class Aves; order Passeriformes; family Sylviidae; genus Cettia; species Cettia cetti. The sequence continues at coordinate 36,351 of VZUI01047497.1, read as the reverse complement.
CTGTGACCCTCAGCTGAATGGTCAGATTTGGGGTTTCTCTTGTGTGCACAGCGTGGAGGGCACCACAGGGTATGCGTATTGAGGCACATTGGATTCTGGCTGTGTTAAATGACCAAAATTAATTGCTGCTCTGCTAAACATCACTGCTTTGTTAGAGGGAGTGCAGAGTTTAAAAACCCATCAAGAGCATTTTCTGTACATCATGTGTACAGAGTTTGGGTTTTCTGAAAGCTCTGGGTATGTCAGGAAGTTTTTGCTGCTGGCAGAATTTGCACAGCCTTTTTCCAGGACAGGGGTGCTGCCTTGCTCACCTTCTCAGTCCCCAGAGGGCAGGTTTGGCAGTGATGGTGAGGACACCAGCTCCAATTTCTGCAGAGCCAGCAGCGTGTGATGCTTTGGGAAGCACACCCTGCAGCTCCTCTGTTTATTACTTTTCTAGAAGCTGTTCCCAGCTGCTGTCAAGTACCAAACAAAAAGACACTTTTGGTCTTGGCTGATTTATGGCTGGTTTTGTGTTCCTAGGTTCTGCTCCTCTGACTCATAGATGGAGTCTCACTTCCATTCCCATCCTCTTCACCCAATCACCAGTCACAGAGGACACCTGCATTTGTAGCTTTTGGAGATTAACCCTGCCCTGGCAGAGAGAATTGTTTTCCTAGTGTTATTAAGTGAATGTTGTGCTGTCCCCACAGAGGAGAGGGTCGTTCCCATTGAAGTCTGCCGTTCCAAGCTGTCCAAGTACCTGCAGGGAGTCGTTTTCCGCTGTGACAAGTGTACTTTTACCTGCTCCAGTGATGAGAGCTTGCAGCAGCACATAGAGAAGCACAATGAACTGAAACCTTACAAATGCCAGCTCTGCTACTATGAGACCAAACACACAGAGGAGCTGGATGCTCACCTTCGAGATGAGCACAAGGTAAGACCCATTTAGTTTTAATTTGTGGCAATCTAGTCTTTGCAAATACTGAGTTGGTTTATTTGCATGTCTGACTAGCCAACTTGATACTGGGGTTATTTTTCCCTCTCCCTCCCCAAATCTGAAAACTAATCCCGTGTTGCTCATCCCTTTCTCATTTTTCTCTTAATTCATCGTTTTTTTGGGTTTTTTTTGTTTCTTCAGAAACAGAAAAATAATCGTTTCTGAAGCTTTTCAGATTGATCAGAATTGGCAAACTACTGCATGCTGAGTGTGATTATCTGGAAAAGGCTCTTGTATATGCTGGGTTTATTTAAAGGGAGTTGGGGAAAGGGTTGTGGAACAATACCAAGGCAGTGTGATTCAACCCCTGTAAAAGGCAGGAGATTCCAAATACAGGATTGCTCTGGTAACTGCAAGGTGACATGCCACACGTATTTTAATAACAAAGAGGTCTAACCAGCACCTCAGTTAAGACTGGAGTTTTTGTGGATTACCTGAGTGCATACCAGATCCAGGCTTAGAGAAGTCATTAGAGGCTTTCCACAGACTGTTAGCTTTGAATTTCTATAGCTGAGAAACGTTTTAAGTTCTAGAACTGAGATGTGTTTTGGTGTATTTCCTAGGGTGCTTCCTTGGCAGGTTTCCAGGGGAGGCAGTTAATTCATGTGTTGGTGTGATAGGCTCCTCTGCCATCTTTATTACTTCTGGAGAATAATCTGCTGTTCAAATGGTGCAGAAGGAGTTCCACACCTCCTAGTCATCACTGTAAGGTGCCTGGTGTATCCAGGACGAGCTATTGCTTGGGAGGTTTTTTTTGACTTAGTGCATCAGACTGGGAAGATTATTCCCTTAACTTAGCTCTCCCTCCTGACCTGGACCTGCAGTGGTGATGCTGGTAGTTTAAGATATTGTTTCCCCTTTTTTGTGGGTAAATTATACCTCTCCAATTTGTATCTTAAGTTCTGGGCTCAGATACTACCCAGGTTATATATTGCACCTTAAAAAGAGTTCCTTTGCATGATCTGAGCTGAATCAGGTGCCTTGCATGTGGTCTTGTTTGTTTAAACCTCTGTGGGTGATATGTTAAGTTAGAGAACCTCATCACAACTGTCTGTAACCCAGTACTAGAAATCTTCACACCTTTATATTCAGGATATACTTTGCTATTTGGATGTACCCTACAGCCTGCTTCGCATCCTCCTTGGGATCATTCACATTTCCTTTCCCACAGAGGGGTAAAAACCAGTCAGTGGGTGTTTCATTCAGTCTCTTGCCGGACATGTTGTACTGCACTCACTGCTCTGTCTCCATCCCCTCTGCCTGTGTGGCTCAGTGCCTGTGCTGCTGGAGGGCTGTCTCTCTGCATGAAAGATGAATCCAAACCCCTTCCCAGCAGTGATCAATGAGCTCAGAGGGCGCTTGTCATCCAGCAAGTATTAGCCTTAGTGTCCTGGTCACGCTCCACGCTCTCCGCCTCCACTATAAATCTGGGCTGCTGCTCCACTGTTCCTGTTGGATGTGGTGCAGTTCCTGACTTCTGTGCCCTGAGCTGCTCCTTTCATACTGCTGCTGTGAGCTGTTAAGTAGCTGGTGCATTTCACCCCAGGGTTAGCTGAATTTGACTGCTGGGTGAAGTGTTCCCATTATAGTCTGTGTATCAGTTTGCAAAGCACTTTGCAGCCCAGTGTAATGAAAATTAATCTGTTATTAATGAGTGAGAGTCTATGTGCCACACAGCAGCCATGTGCTTAGTGAAAAAAACCCCCATGCTTTCATGAATAAAGCTGAATGAACTCATCACAGAGAGTTTCCCTTCAGGATATGTGGTAGCAGTGTTTGATCACAGGGGTTGAATAGTGTCATAAAAATGAGGATACTACTCAATGTTTTACGTTTCTTGGATGAAGCAATGAGGGAGAATTACCGAATCTCATTAATTTCCAAAAACCAGAAATGAGAAATGCAGAATAAATACCAATGGAAGAATCACTGCCTTTGGAAATAAATGAGGGTTGATTTGATTATGGGCTGCATATTTTCAGTTTTGCTTTGCATCATTTCTTTCTTCTCTGGCCTCTAGGGTTGATGTTTCACAATTGTTTTTTTCTTCTTTTCAATCTCTCAACCATTTGTCATAGATTATAGTAAAATAGGTAAAAAATGCAGAAAACACTTATGCCTATTACTAAAAGGATATTAGAAAAGATCCAGTTGTATTGATTGCATTTTTTCTAGACAAGTTGTGTGAATTACCACTCTTAAGGTGCTAGATTTTTGAAAAATGTCCCAGTGAGAGAGGAACTGCATGTCACCTCGAGCTGAGCAGGCTTTGGGGTGTACTCAGTTTTATTTTGCATTGGTGCTCATTTTTCTGGTTGGTTGGTGATTGTGCTGAGTGCTAATGGAAGTTTTTCTTTCAAAGGTGAGTCGTAATTTTGAGCTGGTCGGACGGGTTAACTTGGACCAGTTGGAACAAATGAAAGGGAAGACAGAGAGCTCTAGCAGTGATGAAGAAGAAAAAGAAGAGGAGCTGAGCCCCAAGGCTCAAGAGAGAGGTCAGTGCTGCTCTTTGATGTGTTGGGAAGTTTTTGTTGTGGTTTTTTGGGCGCTGCTACTTGCCTCACCAGTCCAACCATACCAGGTCAGCTGTTGAGTGGACAGCACATACTCTGCAGAAACAGTAACAGAATGTGGCTTTCCTGAAGACACAGCTCCTGTAAGAATCTTGTGTTTCTAATCCTCCTTATAAGTTTTTTGTCTGTTTGGAGAGAATACATGCTATGAGAAAGCACAGATAATATCTGTGACTAATCTGCCTGTTCAGATAACATCTATAAGGGCTTGGTAAACTATGTAAGTGTATTTTAGTGGCCTGTCAGATTTTCTGTTTTGGTAACCAGTTTCCAGCTTTCACTTGGCATTGTCCAAGTGAGAGATGAAGGCTGCTTTATGGGCAGTTATTTATCTCTCCGCCTTGCATTCGTTGTCGGGCAGTCAGTCCTGTTTGCAGTTGCTGCAGTTGGCAGCTCCAGACATGCCTACCTGTCTGTACCATTTTATATAAAATATGTGCCTAGGTTTGTATCTAAGAATAATCCCACTGACTTCAACAAGGCTAGGCCACATACTTTTAGTTCTGTTGAGTTTAGATCAGCAGAGAAAAAGTAAGTTCTCTGTTAATTAAATGAAGGGTTTCCTTTCTGACAACCTTCTCCCATAAAAGACAAGTTATTCTGATATCTGGTTCAATGTCTAGTGCAACAATGCATCATTCAAATGCAGCAACTCTTTAATATCTTTAGTCCCTTTATGGTTTGAATGACAGGCCACCCAATACTTGATGCTGACAACTCCACTCTAGCCAGATTTTGTGTAGTTCAGCTAAAGGTACATCCGCAAATTTGGGGAACATTTTCCTCCTGATTTTTTAACTTTCAAACTCATTCAAGAGCTTTCCACAAAAATACAACAACAACAAAAAAACCACACAAAAAACCAAAAACCAAAAACAAACAAACAAACAAAACCTAACAAAAAACAAACAAAATAAACAAACAAACAACAACAAAAAAAACCAACAAAAAACAAAAACAAAAAACCCACCACAACACTACATTTTTTCAGGCATTGAAAAATTCCCATTTCTGGATTCACAGGTAGTTTACAGCACTAGGGGGATTCAGATCATGCTTCTTACCTCTTAATAGCAAGACCCCAGCATCTTGGGTTTTATTTTGTGTCCCTGGTCCCTGCAGTGTGAATTCAGTTTTGCTTTTCAGCAACACTTCAAGAGCAGTTAGTGATGGCTTTTAACTTAAATGAGAATGCAAGCCAATTGGATAGGAAGCCATTTATGTTTTAATGAAAAATATCCTTCACAAGGTCTTAGGTAGAGCTGCAGAAAAATCTGAGGAAGGAGATCAGTTCCACGTGCAATTCAAGAGTTCAGCATTTCTTGGGGACAGCTCCAACCCTCTCGGCGTTGTGGCTGGAACAATAATTGTGTCATGATTTGACTAGAGCACCAGCTCACTTCAGGCTGATTAATGTTGTGTGTAGACCCACAGCTAGCAGGGGGTGAGGAGTCAGGCTGTCCTTGTGAGGGTTACCTTAGCATTACACACAGGCACAGGTGCTGAGGTGACCTTGGAGGCCGTGGTGCCCGGACCAAGGAGAAGAAAGTGCTCTCTGCCAAACCTCACAAATCCCTTTGAATGTGCCACAGGCATGGGGGCAGCCCAAGATGAAGTTCATTGTTTAAACTGGCTTTAGGTTACACCCTGGAATTATAAAAACGTCACCTTCCATGCTGGAGTTTTACCTGTGCAAGGGTTAGCAGATGTGTTATCCTCATGTTTCAGAATTAAGCAAGGCAGTGTTGTGATGATTCTGTATTTTTGCAGTGTTGTGATGATTCTGGTTTTGTTTTTTTTTTTTACCACCTCTGTCTCTGTTTTCTTTAATCTATGACTGGCTAAAATGATTTCTGCATGCTTGTTTTAATGACCAGCCTAAAAAAATCAGGCATATTTTCAGTTTTGCTTTGCATCATTTCTTTCTTCTCTGGCCTCTAGGGTTGATGTTTCACAATTGTTTTTTTCTTCTTTTCAATCTCTCAACCATTTGTCATAGATTATAGTAAAATAGGTAAAAAATGCAGAAAACACTTATGCCTATTACTAAAAGGATATTAGAAAAGATCCAGTTGTATTGATTGCATTTTTTCTAGACAAGTTGTGTGAATTACCACTCTTAAGGTGCTAGATTTTTGAAAAATGTCCCAGTGAGAGAGGAACTGAAGGATGCCAAGTTGCATGTGGCATCTCCGTAAGCATTTTCAGAAGATCCTTCTGACACAGCAGTAGTTTGCCCTGACAGCAGAGAGCCAGAGCTGTGTTTTCAAACAAAGCCTGTCACAGTGGCTAATGCTGTCACAGCTTTCAGAGTACATCAAACTGTGCAATCCTGGGTGCTGCTGGGGTGCATCTGACAATTCTAGCCTTTGTGGTGTTAGATGGAAGTGAGGTTTGCTGAGACTGCTTCTTTGTACTCCAAGTATTTGTCTGAGGTCTGTGACTTTGGGAGAATCAGGATTTCTTCCCTAGATTTACCACTTCAACTTGAGCTGCTCTTTGCAGTACTGAAGGTGCAAATAAGAGCTTGTGACTTCTTCAAATGGGCTGTTGGACCAAAGGCCATTGACCATGTGGACAGGCAGAGCTGGGCAGCAGGGCTGAACTGCACTCTTGGAGGAGAAAGGATAGTAGAGGATATAGTATAAAAGGAGATGTATGGGGAAAAATGAAGTGTCTGGCATAGACTATGCCAAGAACAGGTCTCCAAGGTAGAACTGTGACTCAGAGAGGATGTTAACTGATTTTTATGTCTTGGTCTTAACAGATCAAGAGGTGTTTTTCCATAATAGGCAAAAATTAAGTGTGCATGGGTGCTTGTATGTTTGACAGAGCAAAACCACAGAGAGGTCAGGTGTGTGTGCAGTTCTGTGGCTTCTCCTCTGCAGGACCCAGAGAAGAGCAGCTTCTGATAATCCTCAAGGGAAGCAGCCCTAATTCACATACCTAGAGGCAAATGTTACTGGGGAGTGGGATGAACAAGATAGTGTTGAGGTGGTGAATTTACTAGAGTAACACTTGCTAAACTTAATGGGATTTGCAAGTACAAATTATGGACTGGCTTGGGTTGGAAGAGCCCTTTACAGAGCATCCAGTCCCAGCCCCTGCCATGGGCAGGGTCACCTTCTACTACCCCAGATTGCTCCAAGCCCCATTCATAGCTGTATTCTTACAAAGAACATCAGAAGCATTTGCTTCTAAAACTATTACCCACCAAAAATATTTATCCCTGTGTCATGACTTGTCTGTGTGTTGCAGTGTGTTTGTACATTTGTGCCATGCTTAAGGTGTTAAAAATGCAGATGTAAACTGAGCTGATGGCATTTGCTTGCATTCTGGCGTTCCCTAACACAGCAGCTTTATGATATTTAACCACATAATAAATAAGCCCCCAACAATAAGAAATACAAAGTGGATTTTTTTTTTTTCCTTTTGTGGGAAGAGGCCAAAAAACTGTGTCAGGAACCACTCCATATAGAACTGAAGTAATGGTTAACTAGTGAGAAGTGTGTCACAAAAAGGCATTTGCAGGATTTCGGTGTGGATAGTAGGGAATGTGTGAGCAATTTTGAGTTCATAGAATGTGATCCTGAACAAAGTAAGAGTGAGGAAATCAAGTGAGCAGAGATCAGACCAAAATTAAGCAAAATTCCTTTTCTTTTATTATGTAGTTCAAGAGGAGTCAGAAAGACATTCTGTTGATTTCTTGCTTAAGATAATCCCTCCTAAGGAATTAATGCTCGGAGCAGATGGTGCTGTCTCATTTCCAGCAAAAGAATCAAGTGAGATAGTTCATGCAATTATTTTCAATGGATTGTGCGGTGATCGTCTTAATTTGTGAGAAAATGTTTCATCTTTTGTCAGAGTAGGCTGTGTTCACATGGAGCTTGGCTTTCAGGAATGTCACTCCCTGAGCTGCCAGTGACTTCACTTATGTTACAAGGTGCTTGACACTTCTGCAAATGAGGCCCCAAGCCCTTTGTATAAAAGATTAGGATGGCATGAAACACCTATGCAGTTAAGATACAGGACTTAATCCATGAGGCTTCATGATCTATTACAAGAATCACATACCAAATCCGGGTCTTTCCTAAAATTTGTACTACCAGTTCCAGAATTATAGATGGAACTTCAGTGGGGATTTTTGATTTTGTTTTCAAGCCACTTCAGTCCTAAGCTTTGGAGTTATGGTTTAGAATTTAAATTCCACAGCTTCTTCATTTGTTGAAATAGAGGAGCAGGGACTAGTAACTTGTTACTCTTACTTGCAGAGATGCTTTAAGACCTAGGATGGGATTTGTTACTTGCAATGTCACTTTTCAGGAGCTGCATTTTCCCAGTTATTTGACAAGAAAGTCCTTTTGCTTCTCTGGAATGAGAGGTGCAGCAGAGGGACTGGAGTATTATCACAGTGGTCCCTTCTTGCCCTGGCATTTCTGAGTTCACAGGCTTTGCTTTTTCCAGATCCCATGATGTTTCCTGACAGCAGTGCTCCAGAGAAACGCTTTCCATGTGAGTTCTGCGGCCGATCCTTTACAGAGGGCTCCGAGTGGGAGCGGCATGTGCTGAGGCATGGCATGTAAGTTGATTTGTGCTCCCTTGCCACACAGCCAAAGATGTCAGTAGGTTGCCGTAATTCTCCCCACCCCATCCCTGCCCTCCCAAAAAGCTGCAATAAATGCAAACTCAGTTCTGTGAAGATCAAACCTGCCTTTGATACAGTCGTTGGATGTATCTGCATCCTTTTTATCTCTGCTGCCCAGGGTGGCTGTAAACTGTAGGTTTAACTGTAATTCTGAGACTTTAGATTGTCCCTAGGTGAATGCCTCTTGGCCAGGATTAACTTCCCCTAGGTGTTTTGTTGATTTTTTAAAAAAATTTTCCTCTCTATGGCAGTTTGCACACTGTGCAATGATATACATCTCAGATAAGAATCTCAGGAGCAATCTGTTTCCTTCTTTTGATGTATATCTCATTGGTAGCAAAGAGCTCTTTTATAGCCAGTTTCTTCAAAGAGTAGATTTCATTCAAGGCTACTGACATGTGGGAAGCATCTGAATACAATATTGTGGGTTAACTGCAATGGGATGAGATACAATAACTTCTCTTACCCTTAAGTGAATGTAAGTCCGAATGTAAGTGCCTGCAACCCATGAAGAGGTTTATTGGATTTTATTAGCTCTTTGGGAAATGTACTCCTTTCCTGTGCCTTTGTTTGGTGCCTCCTAAGTCTTGTTTAGGAGGGACCAGAGAGATGAGAATGAACTTCAAGTGTCACAATTTGAGTTCTTCCCTCTGATCCCACATCTGTCCCAGCACAAAACAAAGATTCAGTTTCAGGACTAGAATGTCCCACCAGCAACTTCATTTTTCTGCTTCTTTTGAGCCAGTGCATGGTGTGGCTGCCTTTTTGGAAGGTGATCTGCTGCTGTCCCTCATGTGACAGGCACGGGCTGGCTTTGCAGTACCCCTTGCCCGACCATTCCTGTTTTTTGCAGGGCGCTGAACGAAAGCAAGCACAGGAGCGACGAGGACAGCCAGCCCAAGGAGGATGTGGAGGACACGGTGAACACACTTCCAGAAGAGAAGGAAGGCATCGAGTCCATGGTGGTGGACTACTCCCACCACGGAGAAACAGCGGTCAGCATGGTGACTGCTGACCAACCTCTCCTAGGCACCCCGGAGGCCAAAAACGAATAAGCGAATAAGCGTTTGGTGTGGTTCTAATCGACAGTACTTGAACAGTGATGAGTGGGGTGGGGCAGGCGGGGTGGGCTGAAGGAAGAAATAAAGCTGCTTTTAGGACTGAATGATCTATTTTCAAAGCACTGGTACCTGTGTGAGTGTGTGTATATTAAAGTTATTTAAGTGATGGAATAAGTGGCTCCATTACATCACTGCATCTTCTTTCCTCCTGGATCTGACAATGGGAAGTTACATTCATCTTGGACTAATGAAGCAACTCCCAGTGTTTTTCCTACATTACACATCGTGCTTTGCAGTGGAGACTTCGATTGTTTTATGAGTGGAAGCGTCGTGAGCGTGGAAGAAGTGGTGGGGGGACAACTTTTGGACGCACAAGTTTGTGTGCGTTTTTCTAGTTTTAATACGTAACGCTTTTCCAGACTGAACGCAACTGCTTAGAAAAGGAAAAAAAAAAAAAAAAAAAAAAAAGAGGAAAAAAAACACAGGGAAAAAAAAAAAATGAAAACAAAAAAAAACAAAACAGAAACTGCTTTGCTTAAAACAGTCACCTGTTTCCTAGTACCTCAGAATTAACCAAGGGAGATCTCTGCATTTGTCAGTACTACCTGTTGTTGTTGTGGTTAAATGTAGAGAGACTGCTGGGCAAGGTGGTGAAAGGAGGAAGAAAAAAGAAGTTTTAAAGAAAGGAAAAACAAATTGTGCTTAAAATCCCAGTGTGGGTTTTATTTCTTAAAATACTGTGATTTTTTTAATTATTTTAGTAAAAAAAAAAAACAAAAAAAAGAGAGAGATACTTTAATTCCTAGATAACTGTTTGTGAATTGTCATCCTTTATTCCAGGTAAGCTGTTTGTTAGTATTCAGTTATAATTTTAGTATTTGGTAGATTTCATGTGACTGATTGTGCGGTTTTGTTTGCCACACGTTTTATTTTCTGAGGTGTTACAAATACAGCACAATTAAGTTTCTCATGTAAAAACAAGTATTTCTTTTTGAGTGGGGGTCAGGGAAAGGAGACTAGATCTTGTGAATAGAACCTTTTTTGTTGTTGCTGTTGTCTTCGTCCTCATTAATTTTAAACATATGGAGATAAAAAGAAGTTTTAACTTTAAAAAAAAAAAAAAACAACTAAAGAACCAAACTTACAGCACAGCTATGCAGCTCATGGGCCAAACACATGGGTCCTCATAACCGTTCTGTTGCTTGTCATATTAACATCAATCAGTCTCACACTAGTAACTTTTTGTTGAGATTGGCTGCCTTTTTTTTTTTAAATTCCGTCTGTGGTTTGTGCGTGTTTTTTTTGTTGTTGTTGTTGTTGTTTTTTGTTTGTTTGCTTGTTTTGGTGTGGTGGGAGGGAGGGGTGTCTGTTAACACATCTTTTTGCAAGTGGAGGTGAGATGGTTACACACGACATTGAGCCTGGAGAACTACTTTTAACTCAATTCAGTGGATAGAGTTGCTGAGTTTTTTTCCCCTCCTTAGCTTTTTTAGCATGAGGGGAGCAGTGTAGAATGAATAGGAACCTGCATACCTTAAAAGGCTGATCCTGCAACTACTCCTTGGGTAGAAAGCCTATTTAAACTCAATTTGGGGATTTTGCCTGAGCGGCCAATACAGGATCTGGTGCCCATGGTATGTTCTGATTGTGAACAAAAAAGATTTAAAAAAATGAATTAAAAAAAAAGAAAAATGAGGAAAAAAAAGAAAAAAAAAAGTTAATTTCCAAAAAGTAGAAAGTACTTGACTGAAACCTAGTTTTAGAAATGCATGTGTCTTCGTTTGTTTTTTTTTGGTTTTTGGGGGGTATCTGGGGGAGGGGGAGGGGGGAAAATAGGAAGCTCTCCAGGAAATTGTGTCCTGGAGAGCTTCACTTAAAAGTGATGGCAAAAATGTTGCATTTGTGGAATAAGTGCTACTTGAGAAGCATGGTGTTTTGCTTTTGGGGATTCATCAATTGTGTGTTAGGGGGATTCTTTTGATTTTTTTCTGGGGTTTCTTTTTTGGTTTTTGGTTGGTTTTTTTTGTTTGTTTGTTTTTTGTTTTGTTTTGTTTTAAATTGGGAGGGAACATCATAGAGAAAAACACATTGGAGGGACAAGTATAAATACACATTTTGTGTCTGTATTTGTTTTTTAATTGGCCTCATTTCAAATATATTTAAACAGTTCCATACCTGGATTGGGTGTTTGTAATGGTTACCAAAAAGGAAAAAGAAAAAAAAAAAAAAAAAAAAGAAACAAAGATTGTGACATGCTTTTATCACTACTTAATTTTTCAAATAACATGTAAATATTGTAATCCATTGGATTTTGTTTTGCTAACCTGTAATAAAAAAATATGGGACCATTATCCTTTTAACAAGCTTAGAATGTCATATTTTTTTCCTTTTTTTTCTTTTCCCAAAAGTGTATACCCGATATATTGTGGACACACATTTTAGGTGCATTATTATGATTCTGTTGACTGTAATGACATAGAATTGAAAATAACATTTTTTTCATTGTTTAATTTATACAGAGGACTTTTTCAGAGTTTGACAGAAGGAAATAATAGCAAAATGCTAACCCATTGGCTTCAGCACTCGGTATTTCCTGATTTTAAAATTACTGCTTACTGATGGGGGATAGGAAGGGGATACTGAACTGTTGCACTGACGGGTTTGTTTTTTTTTTAAAAAAAAAAACAATGAAAATTAATAAAAACTTTTTAAGAGTGCATACTTGTCTGTGTGTGGTTTTTATATTGGCTTGCTCTGGAGATGGGTCCCTACAAGTGACTGGTTCTGCACTTGGGAGATCTCGTGGGGAGCAAAGTCCTCTTTTCCAGTGTTTTGATTTACAGGTCATGGGCACTTGATTTACAGGTCATGGGCAGTGACTTGCCTTAGGTCACACAGGTCTAGGGTCCACAATATTCCCCAAAAACGTCTCCTATGTGCCCAAGGACAACATCCACTAGAAATCAGGGGCATGCTGCCAAGCTCTGTTGACTCCTGAACCCAAACGTAGGAGGAAATTTTGCAGGCTCCATGGGAAGATCAAAATAGATGGAGACAGGTATTTGGATTACCAGCTCAAGCCCTGTCATGAGTTGTTGCAATATTTTATGCCCCAGGATCTGACGACCTGCTGGATCAAGCACGGAGGCTGTGCTTGACTGGAGCTAAATATTCGCTCAAAAGTCTGGAGCTGGGTGTATTTCCTCATTCTCCAAAAACCTAAAGTGATGCTGCCATGGAATCTTCCTTTGCTAAATGCAGGCTTTTAAATACATGTAGGTAAAATGTCAGAAGGTTTTGTTTTTTTTTTTTAAATCTGGTTGTGTTTTAATCAGATCCTGTTCCCAGTTTAAGCAGCTTTTGGGCTATATTGGAGTTGGATCTTAAAGGAATATGTATGCTGTGAAACATTATGATAAACTTTGATCACCAGATAGCTTTACATGATCATGTCTTTTTCCCTAGTAGTCAAAAAGTAGAGAAATATCTCTGTTAAGATGCCTATCTCTTTAACCTGGGTTTACAGAGAAAGGGGGGAATGATGCATTTTGAGCCATCAGACAACTTTTTTTAGGGATCTCTGGAAATATTTATTCAGGGAGACCTACAAGTAATTTTCTCATTATTAGCCTAGAGCCTACCTGCACTTCCACTAAATTAAAAGAGGAAAGGGCTTGCTCCATGACATATCAATAAGAATCACATCACTGATGTAATAACGGAAGACCTCTGGATGAGTTCTGGATTCTTGCAGTTGCATTTTCACATCCACCTTAGTGTCAGGATTCTGAGAGTTTGAAACAAAGCATTTGATCTTCCCATGTTTAGGTATCAGGCAGGATGTGACTGGATAATAAACTCATAGAATGATTTCAGTTGGAAGGAACCAACTGAAGTTACATTCATCTTGGACTAATGAAGCATCTTTCCTTTAAGGAAGGAACCTTAAAGAACATCTTGTTCCAACACCTTGCCATAGGCAGGGACACTTTCCACTATCCCAGGTTGCTCCAAGCCCTGTCCAACCTGGCTTTGAGCTGTGGCAGCCACAGCTTTTCTGGGAAACCTGTGTCTCCCCATCCTCACAGCCAAGAATTTTTTCCTGAAATCTAATTTAAACCCATTCTCTTTGATTTGAACCCACTCCCCTTTGTCCTATCACTACAGGGACAGTCCTACCCTGTCTTTCTTTTAAGTTCCCTTCATGTGCTGGGTCACCTGTGTTGAGGTCCCTGTGCTGAATTGAAATCACAGGAGAAGCAAAGGGAATGGTTACTAACAATGATTCTTTACTCACATTATTACCCCTCTGCCAAGACAGGCAAGTCACTTTCTTTCAGCTGAGAACGCTGGGCTTCCCTGGGAGCGTAGTGCCGTGGGATAACTGGGATTTTGCACACACTGTATTCCCAGGCTCATTGTCCTCCCTTTGCTTATGAAGCCTGGGTAAATGTTTGCCTCATTATTGCTGTCTTGGCTGCTGGCATTTCCCTCCAGCCTGGAGGTACAGTGGCTGAATGCTCCCCATGCAGAGCTCTTACTTTTGTATCCACCCCAGAGCAAAGGCTTTGCAGGAGTTGCTATGGGAATAGGAGTATCAGGCTGATATCTCCCTCCCTTCCAAACATCCAGCCTCCCTGGAGAGGAGTTCAGCCTTTGAAGTTGTCCTGTGACTCAGGGACAGCACTGAAACTTGGCAGAGTCACATAAAAGTCTGGATCTGTGGGGTTCCCAGAGGAAAATCCACTCTTTGGGAAGTGGATGTGAAATGTTGGTACTCTTGCCCACCTCAACACAGCTGCTGGTGTTCAATTCAATGGAAGCTGACCCAAGTTTCTGCACTCTTCCTCACCCTGAAGACTTCCTTCAGTTTTTTCTGAGAACACAGGACTTTTCCACCATGAGAAGCAGCTGCCTGGCTCCAAAGCAAAGAGATCACAAACATCACTGGCCTGGTCTAGTATCAGCAATAATCCTTCTTTTGGCAAGAGACTAAAACTCTTGATGTCCAGATCTCCCTCATGAGCCTTTTTCCCAATTCCTATTTCTTTGGTGTTCTCTAAACCCTTGACTTCTCTAAAGCCTTGTCTTCTCCAGCTTGTCTCTTTTTGCAAGCCCATGGTTTTGGTGAAGTGTGAACTACTTTGAAGGTGTGCTCACTGACACACAGCCCTTCTCTGAACAACATTTCTGCCTGTCCTGTGTCTAATAATTTCTGACTAAAAGGCAAATCTAGAGGTATGAGCAAATAAATGGGCATCTAAATGTATGCTCAGTGGCATATCATATAACTAAGAGAGTAATTTCTTAGCAGAATCGAAGTGGATTTTATTATTTTCTCTTTAGTTTTATAGGCATCACTGCCAGGGGACAGCACACAAGAGCCTTAACATGTAGAAAATTACCATCACAGAGGAGAAAATATCAATCTCTATTTCAGATTTAATTAATTCCAGCTTGGATCCTACAATCCTTTCTCTCCAGCACTCACACAATATGCTGCAAATCAAGTGAAACATCCAAAATGTCAGTGTGGGGAGATTTTGGGTTTGCTTTGGTCTTGTGGTGCAGCCTACATCCTCTCTTTTTACAGCTGGAGGAATCCAAAGCAAAGTTCTGTCAGCTTGCAAAGAAGTAAGAAAAAAGGCTCAAAAAAAAAGTAAAATAAAATAAATTCTCATGCAATGCACTGTACTGTGTAGCAACATACAGAGTGTGCATCTAAGAGTCAGGTTGACTTTCCTTTTGCTGCATTTGAGATCTGTTTTGTTCCAGCAGAACGTGGAAATTGATCAGGTCAGGTGTGTTCCTTCTCATGTTCAATGTCTTGACTCCTGAAGGAGAAAAAAGAAA
This sequence comes from Cettia cetti, assembly GCA_013401135.1. NCBI lineage: Eukaryota > Metazoa > Chordata > Aves > Passeriformes > Sylviidae > Cettia > Cettia cetti. The sequence continues at coordinate 21,240 of VZUI01047497.1, read as the reverse complement.
ATCCCATGGTGAACAGGAAGGGAATAATCTGTCCCTAATGAAACTCTCACTTCAATCCATTCTGGTAAATGCTTTATCCACAGAAGTAGAAGTCCTACCTCTTTCACATTCATTTTGGATTCTGGTAAGTCACAGTACTTTTGCTACTAATTAAATTTTAGATTTGACTGAACACTTGTTCCTTCTGATGAGAACTGAGAGGTAAAATACTTGTGTTAAAATTTTTTTTTACTATTTTAGAATCCCAAAAAGGAATGCTTCCTAAAAGTTGTACAAGCTCTGTTACTCTGACATTGTTCATAAAATGATTTTTTCATTAAATACTCACTCAATAATTGCAATTGAATAATTTCAGCTAGGACGCTTAGGGAAAAAAATGAAGTCAGGTGCTGGAATGAGAAGAGACATGCTTTCCTTTTCAAACAATTTCTCTCTTTGAATATTTGGTGTAACAGCAAATATGCCTCAGCTTGATTCTTGAATTCTCTATAGAGTTTACACTTCTATTAATGAAGAGCTTAGCTCAGCCTAGGCAACTGTACATGCATGACTTCCAAATCTATGTGAAATGTGTCTCCCTGCAGCTGTTCTGTTGTGCTCTCAGCAGCATGTAAAGAGAGGTGGGTATTCACTAGCAATGCCTCAAATTACTTTAGCTCGTGCTGAAAATGTTGGACTGAAATTCAAAGTTTTCTCTGCAACTGAAGAAAAACATATTTAGCTACTGTGCCAAATATTGCTCCAAGTCTTTGTGGAATCATTTAGACCAAAGTCACTGCAGGCTTCTAGCAGAGATGCTGCAGTTAAAGGAATTTTAAACTATTGCAGGTAGTTTTGGTCTTATTAGCAGGCAAGGTCTGTAAAGCACTAGGTCTTTGATGGTTTTTTTTCCAGAAAAAAGCATGCTTTCCTCCGCTTAGACTCTTCAGGACTTCAGGCATGTGACTGTTGAAACCACATGATCTGAGTAAAAATAGTCATTCAGACTTGAAAATGGTTTGGTTTCTCACAGACAAATAAATATCCAGCACTCAAAACATGCTGTCTGCAGAAAGGCCTTTGAGTAGTTTTGCTGCAGCTGCAGAGTATTTCTTGCTAATAATACAGAAATATCCTCCTGAAAAACAGGTTAGAAAATTATGTTTGCTTCCTCTGTTCCTCAGCTGCTCCTGTAATCTATTCTTCAACCTTCCCTCATGGGATTGCTCTGGAAGCCAGGTGGCAAATGCTGGCCAGGATATGGCTGGTAGGAGTTAGGCTGTTAAAGGAGACATTATCATGGTTGTTGGTTGAGGTGCTACAAACAGCACTTTCTACCACTTCAGCTCAGAGGCAGAAAAAAGATTATTGGGGATCAACAACTTTAAATATGACTGATCCCTCCCTGAGAAACTGGTTGTGCTTCTGTGCTGTTAACCAAAAGCAGGAAGGACAGGTGGTCAGAGGTTGATATCATATCCCATGTAAATGACCCAATGAACAGCAGCAGCAAGAGTATAATTCTTACCATCAGATTAAATGTATATTGTTGTTTAATCCATTTGGAATTTCATGTTTAGCAATTAGGACCTCATTCTGCAGAGTTTCATGCTGCAATCTAGATTTCTTTCCATGTAATTTAATTGGAAAGTCGACAAAGAGGGATTTTTTTCCTACCCAATGCGTGCTGTCGCTGAGACAGTGAGCTGTTCCTGGGGACAATCTGCTTTCTGGGAAAGCCTTAGATGGAGAGAATGCATCTGGGTTTTGCCTATGGAAAAAAAAAAAAAAAAGGTAGACCTCCTGAGTGCCTTGAGAGCAAAATTTGTGATCATACACTGTGAATTCAAAGAGAAGCATGATCACATACCTTCACTAGCCAGCAGTGGAAAAGTGCTGTGCTAACTGGTGGTTAAACTGCTTAGGGAAGAGGAGATCGCTTCATTTTTCATGCAAAATTGGAACTTTGAACAAGACAAATTTCCAAGATTTCTCAGTTGTCCAGATTAAACACGAACAAATGCTGTAAATAAAATATCAAGAGTGTAATGCAACTGGGCTGTTCTCCAGTATTCAGGTGAGTTTCTGCTTTGTGAGAATTTACTAATTCTCTGTTCAGTCATATTTTCTGCAATTATCAGAAACTCCATTCTCTGGCTGGTTCTTATGCACACAAAGGTGGTTTGCCTTTTTATCGAGCTAAAGTATCTCAAACCTTGCCATTACACTTCTTTTTTTCCCCTTTTTTCCTTCTTATTTTTTTAGATGTCTAATCTGAAAGGTAATAATGTAAAAGGGAAAACAAAAGCAGAGAGTGATGATCTAAGCTTGCTTCCTAGTTTCTTTTTGTCTTTGTTTTTATCTGTGGCTCTTGCCCATATTGACATGCTGCTTTTCCACACAAACCTCAAAGTAGAAGATGAAATGAGGTACTGGGACATCTGAGCTTTTGGAGCTTGAGCTAGGTGTGAGTTGAATCCTCTCAGGTGTAAAGTGAGCAAGATCTTTGGAGACATCAGGGTGTGAATACCACCCCAGTTCCATGGTAGGTCAGACTGAAGACTCACCTGTAGCCTGTCTGAATCTTCATCAAAACTTCGTGACTCAGATCCATATCTAATTTGAAAATCTAAATTGATGTTTCCTAAACAATCTGTCTTTATAAATGTTTCATTGCTGGACTGCTTTGTTCTGCAACAAGTTTTCCAGATTGTCTTAAGCTGACCCTAAGCAGTGGAGAATCTTGTTTGCTTCTTCAATAGCAGGTTTCCAGCACAGCTTTGGTTAGCCTGAGTTGTCTCCAGTTTCAGACTGGGATAGCTTTTCTTTTAAAGGTAGTGATAGTCCCTCTTGGTTAACTTTACTGTGTCAGGAGCAACACTCACTAAACGTACAATATTTAACTTTGAGTCTCTCAAAGCAGGAAGAGTTGTACAAACTTGCATTCAAAATCCCTAAACTTTAATTCCTGTTTATAGTCCAGTGACAGACAAGGGCTTAAAACTTTGTATAAATGTCTCCTACCACCATTTCACAGCCACTTTCATGGAGTACCCATTGCACTAGAGAGGCTTTGTTGTTCATGAAGTATTTGAGTTATTTTGAATCTAATATTTTTCACCAACAGTAGATAGAATTTGAGCAAAAGTCTGTTAGCATTTAATCCTTTGCCACTAATGCTCTTTCAAAGGGAATAATTTGAGGATGGAATGGGAAAAATGGAATAAGACAATAATCTATTTTGCATGACAATAGCATAAAAAAGTCATGTTACACAAATATTTCTGTAGTGTTTTCTGTAGTAGGAAGAGAGCAGAAACCTTTCCCAAAAATCTTACAATATAAAGCACAAACAAGTTGTGTCTTGCTGTTGAGGCAGAAAAGGGGTTTAACATCCCTTTTTGCTAGATGGAGAACTGGTATAAGAATAAGAGGAAATGTTGTTTTGAGGAATTCTACCATAACCCAAAAAAAAATTCTGGTGAGTAGGGTCCTTGTGCACGGCCTTAGCCTGAAGACATTCAGAAGTGGAAAGGATTTAAGTTAAATATTTTTTCCAAGTTATAAGTTTCTGCATGAAATGCATACAATTTTTAATTATTATTTTTAATTTTTTTTTTTTTTCCTTTTTAATTCGTGAATCTGGTGAGGTACCATGTTTTAGGATTTACTCTCTAGATGAGCAATGGGTAAAATGCCATCAAATATTGTCAAATAATTTAAGCAAATTTAGCTAGACAATAAATATCCTTTTTTTGAGGGGAACAATTTTCCTTGAGGCCTGTTCAAAAACACTTCTGAGGAAAGGGAGGCTTTTCTACACACTCTGGGTAGAAGCAACCATCTATCTGTGTGGCTGGGGCCAGAAGACCCTCTCTTGTTGGACTTTCAGTTTGATCAACCATTTCCAGACCTACCCCATGGAGTCAGGGGGCTGTTTGGGTATCCCATCCTCACCACCTCCCTGTGCAAACAGATAAAAACTACAAGTCTCTGGGCTGCACTTGGCAGGCTTGGAGCTGAGGTGAGGATGTTATCTTGCTTGGAAAATGGAGTTTATGCTTCCAAAGCTCATTGTGCTGGGGAGGATGGTAACATTAGCTTGGGCAGCAGCAGATGGCTTCTTCAGGAAGGTGTTCTGGGAACATGTTCAGGTTTTGCCTTTCATGTGGTGTGTGTGCATGCTGGCAGCTGACTTAGACTAAACAAAGGGTAATTCTGTGTTGTGGTTTCCTTCTGTCAACAGACTGTGTGATTCGGTGATGTTCCCAGTGGCACATATCAGATATTATTTTCCTCCCTCTGGAATCCCTAGTGAGAATCCATCCTGACTGCAGGCCCAGGTTGCACCCCTACAGCCTGCTCTGGCAGCCCTCACCCCTTTTTCCTACTTTTTCAGAGTCCCATTGTAATACCCAGTCCCTCACTTCCCTCCTAGTAATGGTGGGGGCCTCCAGCCCTCCAGTTCTGGCTCCCGTTTTGTGGCCTCTGCCACAAACCCTCCTGCTGATGTCACCCACCACTGATCTCCTCTTCCATCATTTCTCTGTCCTGATGTGCTGATAGTCCCGATGGAGGTCGGCACAGTGTGAATTCCTGTTCACACCTCATTTTCTGGTCAGATTTTTAAACACAGCCTCATGGACATGAGGGCTATAGACCTTGCTCAGGAGCATGCCTTCCTGCTACCCCTCCTCTGCCTTCTGGCTCTTTCAGGAATATCCTGTGCTGTGAGGTGATTCTGGAATCAGGGAAAATGGACAGTGTATCATTGTCCCTGATCTAAAACCACTGAACAGTAGCTGAAATTACCTAATTCCCAGGACAATATGGGAGGGGTGGTTTCACATGGCTAATGAGTAGCTCAACAGTATTCTAGTGATAATTTGTTACTTAACTTTTAGCCTGTAATATACGTGCTAATTAAGTGTTTTAACATGCTGTACTTGTTTTATGTATTAATAAGCAATAAGTGTTCAAGTTACACTTTTTATGAGATTTAGAAATAATTGCAGGGTGGTGAGATTTTCTCCTTTATATACTTATTAAACCCACATAACTGCTGTTTTTACAGTTGATGGGTGTTCAGTTAACATATAGTAATTGCTCTTTAAGGGCTTTAGTAAATGCACATTTGAGACAATTTACAGTGTTAGCAATTTCCTAGCACTATTCCTCAGAGGTGTAAGGAAGCTAATCACACCCAGGTCTGGATTTCACTGGGAGTCTGCCTGAAGTCCCTCACTGTGCACCATGCAAGCTACATCCAGCTATGCATGATTCCACTTTCAAGGATGATAAACACACAGAGGCTATCATGGTAAACACTTTATTGGCTGTCACATAACTGTTTAGGCTGAAAAAGAGCCTTTAATATCATCAAGTTCAACCTTAAGCCAGCACTGCCAAGCGATGTCCTAAGGTGCTACATCTACATATTCTTTAAATCCCTCCAAGGATGACTCCCTCACTTTCCTGGACAGCCTGCTCCAATCGTTAATAGCCCTTTCAATGAAGAAATTCTTCCTAATATCTAAAGTAAACCTCCCCTGGCCCAGCCCGAGGCTGTTCCCTCTTCTCCTGTCCCTGTTCCCTAGGAGCAGAGACCGACCCCCCCCCCCCCCCCCCCCCCCCCCCCCCCCCCCCGCCCCCGGCTATCCCCTCCTGTCAGGGAATTGTGCAGAGCCAGAAGGTCCCTCCAGAGCCTCCTTTCCTCCAGGCTGAGCCCCTTTCCCAGCTCCCTCAGCTGCTCCTGATGAGATTTGTGCTCCAGCACTTCACTGCACAGCATACTGTGAGCAGCTGGGATGTAGGGACACGTTGTTAGAAATACAAATCAGGAGGGGCATCACTCAGTGTTTCCTGGTTTATCCTGCAAAGCCACAGAGGAAAACAACCATCTGTCCTCTTTTCTCTTGGTAGACCACGCAGTCCCTCTCTGTCTGCCTCCAGTCTGAGGCCAGGAAAGCTGTCAGCCCTGGTGCCTGCTCCTACGCTCGGTGTCACCTCGGGCAGATCACTTCGTGCCTCTCTGCCCCTCCTGCCCCTCGGTGGGTGTGACACTCTGCCTGCCTTTGCTCTGGGGGAATATTGTTCATTCCGGGCTGCAGGCTCTGGCACCAAGTTGTTCAAATGCTTATTTAAGGGAGATTTAAAACCAGACAAACAGCACCACCCTTCTGCCCCATTAATTTAGAAATTTTGTGGGCAGGAGGAAACTGCTTACTGAGGTAGCAAGGTGCTCCTGCCATTTAATTGACACAGTCATCTGAAATCCAATCAATCGGACAAAGCAAAGGAGGAATATAATTTGAAAACTGTATGCCAGTGAGAGAGACCATGTGGAAAAGAAAGCAAATTTTTTTTGTTCCACTTCATTCCTTTTGCATAATGTTGTATCCTTTTGGCAAGGCAGCATAATAAAGCTTAACTCTCTCTCTGCTGTCCACCCTCCAAATGCTGACTGAAAAGAAAACAGCAAAGCTCTATCTTCAGTGTCAAATGAACAATGGACTCTCCTCCAATAAGAAGAAATGAGCTGATTTTGAAAGAGTTCTGGAGAAAAGTGCAAAATGTTCTTACTTCTCATGAAATAAATATTTGAATGATAGTCACTTGGCTCATCCTGCAATGTCAGCACAGACTTCCACTCCAGGTTTATATAAAATATTGGTTGGGTAGAGAGAAGGGCCAGAAAGCCCATATTGTAGATAAGAAGAGACCATAACATCTAATACACTTTAGAAACAGTAACTAATTAATATTTCCACCACAAGATGGTATATTTCATCCTATCTCACTGATGAGGCTTGGCCAAAGCTTTCCAAGCAGGCTGTAGGATGTTGAGAGGCTGTTTCTCACAAGCGTGGGGAAGCTCAGTGCCTCAGGCAGTGCTGTGCACTTCACCAGAGGCTCAGGGCTACAGAGAGCTGCAGGGACTCACTCAGCACAAAAAGCAGGGAAAGTGCTTTTTCCTACAGTGTGATGGAGACCTTACAGAGCACCACTGGCTGAGATCTGCCAGGAACTTGCCTGACAAAGCTCAAGGCACGAGGAGTTGTCCACACAGAGATAGGGTCAGCCTTGATACTCCATACTCCACTGCTTTTCTCCCTTTTCTTCTTTATTAAGCTGCTCAGCATGGAAAAGACACTTTGTTTACAGTGTTTATGCTGCTGTTATTTTTGTTGAGAGCTTTCGGAAAAGTTTGGAAAAGCTAATTTAAAAATCTTCTGTCGGGTTAAGAAATTGTAGATTCAGCATTTTTGAAGGAATGCCTTCATTTAACCCACTTTAGGGTGTTTGGGAGTGACACCACCAATCTTCTCTCCCATCCAGAAAACAGCCACTGGTGAAATGGATCTTCCAATACTTCCCTCATAATGTGATAATAACAAAAAATCCCTTGTGTGTTTGTGTTAGTTTCTGTGCCCACAGGAAAATACATATAAAAATGATAATTTACCTGGATGTGCATAATGTCAGACCACAGCATTGCGTCCAGCAGCTGTCACAGATCTGGCAGTTCTGCATTGTCTCAGTTACTCACATGTCTCTCAGTTATTTTCCTCCTCCAGTGCAGTTACATATTTCCCACTGATGATATCGAGAACTTGGCACACACAGCTGGGAGAGGGAAAACAGTCTTAAAGGTCAGGCTTGGGGGTAAGGTTCAGATGAATTGTCCTCAGTTTTCTACACCATGGAATGACTCCTGTTTCAGTCAGCTGTGGCAACACTGTCCTACTCCTGCAGGGAGCAGGAACATGGGGAAAGTGAATCCCACAGGAGGTTCAAGGTGGACATAGAGAATGTGAAATGTCCTGTGTAAACCTGGTTCACAATGTGGTCTGATATTTTAGATGATTTTTAGTTCTCACTACCTACCTTCTGACACAACAGTGGCTGTGGAAAGATACCTGAAAGAGCAAAGAGCAACAAAATATATGTTCAAAGCAAGTTGCTTTAATGAAACTTGGTGGCATCTGGTATTCTGGCTTTTTCACAAAGCTTAAAATTTAGGATTCTTGCTTGTTGAAGCAGACTTATAGTTAAATGTAGTCAAATATCCTGTTTGCTTTTAGTTCTTCTGAAATTGCTGCCTGTGAGGAGCTAGTATCACCTAGAAGCTCCTGCTATTGTGAGAGTGATAAAGTTAATTTGGCAGAGAGCAGCAATGTAAGCAGTTCTAACAATGCTCATTGCCCTGGGAAGAACTGGAAGTGGAGAAGGGATTTTTTGAATTAAGGGTGTGGTGAAAAAAACCCTTGTTCTGGAAACCCTGTAGGCTTCTATCTGCATCTGAGGTATGATTCAGTGTTGATGTGGCAGTGCCCTAAGTGCTGTTTCCAAAGAAATGATGGCTGGAAACCTGCCACAGGTGAGGTTTTCTGCTGAGAGGTGCTGATTCCATGGACGCAAAACCTGCCGTATAGGAGTGTGGTTGGAATCTCCTGGCTAAATCAAAACAGTGGGTGTGCCACTTGCTCTAAGTCCTGACAGGGACGGCCTTTGTTTAGGGACAATGTGCTGCTAAGAACTCGGTTGGAGAGGGAAGGTTTTAGTTTTGATTTAAACTGCAGCATTCCAGTTCCACCAAGTCCCACAAACCCACCCCTATCAGCCCAGAGAACATCTGGTACTTCAACACCTGGGCACTTAATTAAACAGACACTGAAGCAGGAATCCATGCTCTCCAATTTCTCTTAAACCTAGTGCTGAAGGTTGGGGTGTTGAATGAGGGCACAGTGACCAAGAGGGATTAAAGTTGAGTTATCTCATCCTTGTGGACCTGAAGCAGAGAGCAGAGAGGGAAGGGGGCTTTAAAGATTGGTGGCATATCAGCCACGCAGCAGAAGTGTCAGGGAGTCAATGCCTTTACTGATAGCTACTCTGAAGCTTGGTAAAAAGGCAGGCAACTGAGATGAGAAGCTTCAGTTACCATCCCTGGATCCAGGCTGGACATTGGAGAAAAGGATGAGGTCAGGAGTACAGAAACAGCACAGGCTGAGGAGAGGCAGAGCATGTTAGGCAACATTTCCCTGGTGTTTTTCCATGACCTCACCAGGCTCGGTTTCTCGCCTTCTCAAGCCCAGAAGACATACCAGGGAGTCTCACTAACCGTGGATCCTAAAGAAGGGCATGCACTTCACACTATCCTGATGAAAAATACCCCTGTGACAGTGAACTGGATAATGCCTTTAGACTTGCAAGCATCCCACAGTAGCTGTCTTGTTTCCCTATTGTATTCTACCACCAGCTGCTGCCTGAAAACTAGAGTATTTTCCTCTCTCTGTGCCTTTCCAGAGACATAACTGTGGGGAAAAAAAAAAAAAAAAGAAAAAAAAAAAAAGAAAAAAAAAAAAAGAAAGAGTTTTCAAGTGTCAGTGGACTTGCACTGGTTCAATATTCTTTCTTTTTACACAAAGTCTTGTTACAGGTTTTCCTAAACCTTACTTCAGAAAAGGTTGAGGCTCACATGATGCCCAGAGCTGTAATGCTCCCTTTCTTATAAAAACACCTATTTTGCTCAACTGCACATCTGTGGCTTGTTCCTCTCTGCCAAGGGGACTGCAAAAAAAACCCAGAAGTTTTGTCAGCTTCTCCTTCCTCACCCACACTGGTCAAGCTTTGTTTCCTCTAGCACTTCATGCTGCTGCAGAAAAAGAAGATTTTGAACACTCTCAAATTACCTTCAGAAAGATTGAAAAAATAATAAGACCTTGAGTACTATTAAAAATATTTTAAACAAAAAATAAAAATAACACAATGGAACATCGCCTCCTGAGTATTTCCCAACATATGGCAGTGACAGCAAAGATACTGATCTCTTAAGGAGGCAGCTGTGGCACTAAATTTTGGTTCCAGGACAAGTGCTGCCTGACAGAGTTGTGGCTGGTAGCTGGTGCAGGACACAAAGCTATTGGGATGCACTTGGCATGGAGAAATGGGAAAGGTGAGAGCCTTGCAAGGACAGGCTTAGTGGGGACCATGAGCGTGGAAAGATGGGAACCAGAGCATGAACTAGAAGGTGGGTGAAGATCTGGTGTTTGGGCGGCTGTCACACAGTCTGTAAGGAGCTTGGATGAAGCTATTCCCACCAAGTTGATGAGGGAAAAAAAAAAAAGAAAGAAGGAAATCTTGCAAGCTTCACACCTGCATACACATGCATCTTGCAGTGTCTCTGCAAGAGAAATTTCCTGATGAACTGAAATGCGTGACTAAGATATTTGTGAAGTTTCCCCATGGCAACAGCACTTTCACTGGCACAGATCACCACCCCTCCACTGACTGATGGATTTACCTCCCTTTGTGCCCCCCAAAAATCTGAACAGAGGCTCTGGCTGCTGTTCTTCTTTGCCCTGTCGGGTATGTACATGACCAGGTCCTTTGAAATCCCATCCTTTGGCCCCAGTGACTAAACAGGTCAGCTTGGAGCATTTTCAGTGATTTGGAAGGTGCTCCTATGTCCCTCTATAAATAGCTAGCTGGACTTATCCCCTTAATGTTTCTAACCATGGTTGCAGTGATGTGAACTGCACCTCATAAATTTGTGAAGCTCTGAGAGTTATTGCTGCTACTGTCTGGAGAGAAAAAAAACCTGAGGGACCTCCAGGAGATCAGTACATTCATAATTTCAAAAGCACAGCTGACCACTGGACCTGCTGCTAAATGGAGTGGCCTCACGTGGCAGGGCTGAGAGTCTGCGTGTGGAGCAGGATGAGCAGTGTGTGTTCACCTGTGCCCCAGCTCTGCCTCCTGGGGTTGAGTGCTGCTTGGCCCGAGGAACTCAGCACCTAGCAGGACAATACAAGGTGTCCTCCTCCTAGGCAGCATGGCAGGAAAAAACTGTGCATTTCTTGACAAAGAGCTGTTCCTGAGCGAGGCAAGGCTCTGCTCTCAGAAGTGTCAGAAGTGCAGGTTCAGTTTGCTGATGACCTCCCCACTCTCTGTGTCTCAGTGTGCCATTACCTGCCTCTTCTTCCTCACCTGCCAGTCTCTCGTGCTCTGCCTCAAGTGCCGAGAACATGTGGGGTGTGCTCATCCTCCTTTGTGAGCAGCAGGAGTGGAAGGATCTGAGAGGAAAGCTCTGCTTTTCATTCTGTTCACATTAATCTTTACAGGGTAGTGACAGGAGTTCAGAAAACAATTTAGTGATTATCTACAGTCACAGATCAAACCCATATCCTGCTGTCTCAGGGATGTCATCTCCACGGTGTCTAGGGAAGGGAAAAACTATGAAGTACTTCTGTAATTACTCGGGTCACCAAAGTTGTTGTGCATACGCAGAGAATCCCTGCTCTGCAGCAGCTGTTTGGCAGATGGAGATTAAATGTAAACATCAGAACTGGTGAAATAATAACAACCACAATAATTACAATAACTACCGTAATAATGGGAGAGTGGAGGTGGGAGAAAACTGTTCACAGGAATTTCTGATTTGGGTTTATCACCAGATTTGTCTGTTTAGGCCACGCTCCAGCTTTGCCTATTCAGTGTGTTTGTAACACCTCAAAAAGCAACTTTTTCTACCAACCCATGCACATAAAACCCTGGCAGGTTGCTGCTGCTGTCCCAAGAGTACTGACTGATCTGTGTTGGCCAATGTCTGTGTTGTTTCTCTACATTGTCCTGTCTGTAAGTGCCTCTCCTCTCTTGCACTAATACTGATCCTTGCTGCAGGACAGGCTATCTGCAACCCTGCCACAAAATCCTGGATCCTGGTTGGATCCAGGACCCCAAACCAGATACCCAACAGTGCAGTACATTTTTCAGAATTTAAGGATTTAACCAAAATTTTCAGGATCATTGACTCTGCCTTCTAGAAATGAAAGCTGTGTTACAGACCGAGGGAGTGAAAGGTCTAAAGCCAGGTTTTGTGCCTGAGTATTTTGGTTTCTGCAGTGCCAAGCCTCTGTCATTATAACCTGGTGAGAAATGGAGGTGGGCATGGACAGATTTATATAATTTTTTAAAAATATATTTATATTTGCATTTTCTTTAATTAAAATCTTGTGAAATACATCCCTGCTTTAAATAGGCTCTTCACTGGATCCTGACACCATTGCTATTACATCCCACCCAGATCTTCCTGTTGGTGGGCAAGCAGGGTGACTTTTGAGAGTTTCACACTTATTTTCTCAGCATGGAAAAATATTCCTGAAGGCACAAAAAAAAGGGAGGAATACCATACACTCTACAGTCCGCTCCGGACTGCTAAGTTTGAAATCATTGTTCTCTGGATTGTATTGAATTTAACCTGGATGCTATTTAATCCCATCATCCAACTGACAGCATTGTGTTAGAATGTATGGGATAGCTCTCAGGAGATTACTAGGCTGGGAAGAATCTTTTGGTTTGAACTTGCTGTATTATATCACTCTGGAAAATAAGAAAAGGCAAGATTTGCCCTGATTTCATAGAGGGGTTGAATGATTGCAGGTGTTTTTGATTTTTTGGAATTGTGTGCTTTTAGAAATAAAACTAGGTCAACCTGGAGTTTCTATGAATTAGATCGTTTATTTATGTATTTATTTAATTTTTTTTCCCATGGAAAAAGAAAATTTCCTTTCTTCCCAAAATTTATTTCTATGCAGACCTTATGACCCTCAGCACCTTGCAACCTTGTTAACTTGCTGGTTGCAGCACTTTTTGCTACGCAGGTTGGTAGAGCACACAAAGGCCCCCCAGGGGAAGTTCTGCAGTGCTTTCATAACCCTGGACCAGAGTGGGAGAGAAAACACCAAGTTCACCTCCTAGAAACTGCCAGTGTGTGGTTCCAGAGTTATTTCTCTGGCATTAGAAGGAATTTTACCTGCACTCGTAGGTAAGCACTGAGAGAATTTGGCTCCATGTCTTACAAAGTGTAATGGATTGAGCAAAATGTGGGGACTCCTGAGATGTTGTCAGTCAAGTCCTTTATTTATGAAGTTTTCAGCTGCCTTGGTTGTTTTAGCTTGTTATGACACAGGTGAGGTTAGGCTTTTTTTTATTCTTCTTTTTAAAATCAGAAATACTTTCCACTTCTTTCATAAATGAGTGGTGTTAACCTAAAGGTTGCAAAGGAGTCTACATCTTTACATTGTCACCCTGCACAGCCTTGTTTCAAAAACTCAATTGCCTCCTGTACCCTGCCTCTGAAGGGCAGGAGTAGCTGTTCCCTGAGGCTTAGATTATTTCTTTTCCTTCATGTTTGCTGATGTTGATGGTTACAGTACAGAGAAAAAGCTGCCTGTGCTGGAGGAATGCAATGTTTGGCCAGGATTCAATTTTAAAACTGAGCAGGTGGGAGAGCATCAAAACTAAAGACAGTGATGAAACCAATAGCCTTGGAAAAATGTCCTTAGAATTTGGAAGGAAATGGCTGAAGACAGAAAAGCTGTCTTCCCTGAGAATGGGACTGAAGGAATGGAGAAATGTTCATTGTGATGGAGTTAAACTCAGGGTAGATAGTTACTTACAATACAAGAGAAAAACTCAAGAGAGAAACTAATGATCATGTTGGTGAGGAAAATGCTGAGGAAAAGCATCCATTTGTCTGAATTTAAGACCCAAGGATTGTGTGCATCTTCCTTTACCCACCCTGCACAAGGAGCTGAATCTGAGCCCAATGTTTGTGCTTGGACATCTCTGCTGGCACATATGGATTCCTTCTGCACACATGTATAGGCGAGAATTGGATCTCCTGGTACTGTTAAAAAACACTCTGGGCATGTGATAACTGCAGGCTCCTGGCAGGATGCTCCCTCTTCAAAGCACAATCCTGAAGGTTCAGTTAGTGCTGCTAGGGCAGCCTTTTGTGTGTGTGTGGAGTAACTGCTTGGTATTAAGTACCTAAACCCTTGGTGAGCTGCTTTGGGGTGGCACAAACAATGTCATCTGGAGTTGACTGTTCTTCTCCTCCTTTCAATCCAGAACAATTGGGGTAATAGATGAGGTTTCCTGGACAGATGAGTGTGACTCACCCAGCTTGATGGACAGAAGGGAGGGGAAATGAAGTAAGGGGCCAAAAATAGTCTTAGAGACATTGGCTTGGAAGGAAGGACAAAACAGGGCACAGACTAGAAAATAAAAGACCTACAGTGATGTGACATTAAGACCATCTGGACAATGTTTGGCAGCAGTTGAAAAGAAAACAAAGCCCTGAGAACGGTTTCTAAAAGTGAGGGGAATATAAACGACACACTGATGGGCAAGTGCTCAGAAAGAACTGAGCTCTCCTCATCTATTTGCATCTGTGCCTCCAGTTTTGAAAGGGGTAGCCCAGAGGCAAGAAAAAAAAACCAAAAAAAACAACCAACTAAACCAGAAGAAAACATTCTCTCAGGGAATATGACAGTTTAAATAGAGAGATTCCACCAAATCTTGGCTTGCTTTCACTTAGAGAAGCTCTCTGAGACATCTGGCTGAGACAAGGGTGTTTGAAAGGCAGGTAGTGCAGTAACACTCACCAGCTATGCAAGTAAGTCCCAACAACAATAGGAGAACTCAGAGACTGAATTGCAGAACTGTGCAAATGGACCTATATGTTTGCATAACATCCCCCAAAATGATTGAGGTTGCTAGGTGCTATTGCCAGAGAAGTGAAATAATGATGATTATATCAAAAGTGGTGTAAGGAGAACCTCAAAGCCTTAAAATCCTTAGGGAAAAAAGTAATACTTTTGGGGTCATTCTTGGTAGCTGCTTTGGCCGTGAGAAATGCTGTAGTTGGAGGGAAAGCACAAGCTGCTGCCTACTTCACTGAACTGAGTAAAGTGGTTTCCTGCAAACCTTTTTTTTTTTCTGAAGAAAATCCAAAACCAGAAGGTTTGCTGTGCTTTCCAAGCTGGTGGTTGGGAGTTTCTTCCCCCCTGCCTATCTTTTTCTTTAAAAAATCCCAAACCTTCCCAAACCCAAAGATATTCTAACTACAACTTTTTCAGGCTCTGAGTCAGAGAGATAAGGAGAAAGAAGAAATGTCAGGGAAAAAGCCCTCTTTAATTCCTTGTTCCACTCCCCCTGATAACATTGATTTTGATCCAAGTGCCACAGCAACATTGTTGGGAATGTTTCTCCTATCTCTAGTCCAAAATTAGAGTGAAGGAACTTTGCTGGCAGGCAGCTAAGCTTTGTTTTGGGGAAGCATATCTGTATAGACAATCATGGTTTTGGACAGCAGCTGAGGATGTGGGCCCTTATCCACCCAGACTGATGGATGGAACAGAAGTTTTCCTATCCAACAATTCCAATAAAGTCCTTAAAAACACCACTGCTACTGAAGTGGACAGGTATTCTGTTAAAGCAGTGTCTTTGGACAGGGTGATGGTTTGCCATCCTTCCATATAATGTGCCTGTGCCTCCTCCTGCTGCTCAAAGTGCAGGAAAAATGATTATCAGCTTTGGGGCAAGATCTACGGTTTTGTGGGTTTCATGGTTTTGTGCTATTTTGTTTTGTGTGTGTAGAACAGGAAATTCCCCCTGCCCCCTCCTTCTTCTGGCTATGTTCTTGTCTCCCCAGCCCTGGTTCCTGGATCCTTTTATCACAACTGCTGCAAAGTTCCTTCTTATCTAAATTGACTTTTGTGGTCTTGCACCTGAACGCCCAGCACAGAGGAAACAATCCATTGCAGTAACACAAACCACAGGGCTTCAAGCTGCTGATTTCACACTGATTTCCCTGAAATTGGCAAGCAAGCCTGATTTCCTACTGCAGCACTCCCAGTTACTAAACTCACAAGAACTGGGAGTAGGAGTTGGATTATGTGAGGGGAATAAGGGCTCATTTAGAAATTAATATAAGTGTAATTAAGCATTCTGCTTCCATGTAGACCTTCAACACCAAAGGGCTGAGAAGAGTGTGATCTTTCCAAAGTGTATTTTCCCCAAGGTTTTCAGGTTCTTTATCAGTAAGCAGAGTTGGGGAGGATGTTTGGGGCTCAAGCACATGGCCAGCCAAGGCTGGAGGAGACACCTGGTCCCAGCTAAGCTGTGATAACTCAGTGACAAACAAGAGAGGTGCTCACAGTGGTCAGACAGGCAGAAAACCTTGCTCTGGGGCTCCCTGCAATGTTAGATCCACAACTCAGCCTGAGGAAAATGGAAGCAGTGAATTTGCACATCAGCAACCCATTCATACAACAGAAGAGTAAAATAATCTTCCGATGGAGGTGCATTACTAAAAAAGTCAATTGGCAAACAGGAAACCAGAGAACAGGCCTGGAAGAGATATCTGCTCCATGGCCATGCCCCAAGGGTGGTTTGAGTTATTCAAGATGGATGTTTGTCTAATCTCTTCTTCAGCCTCTCCAGAGGTGTAGGTGTGATACTGATGCCCTGGGGCTCAGCTGTTCCTGCTGCCTGGATGTTTTGTTTCCTGAAGCTGGAGCTAATGACCTTTTCCTGCATTTGACAGCATAATTTTGTGTCCCATCTGCAATGGAAATGGGAGGCAGGTTATTCCATTCTTCCTCAGAGCAGCTGAGGAACAGCTGAGGACCTCTCTTACACCTCCCTTTGCCGACCACTGGGCTGAACAACCACCAAGGTTTTCTGTCTTTGCAAGTCAGGATTTTCAGTCTCTCTATCTCACTGTCACTCTCCTCTGCGTTTGCTGCAATAGATCCTCAGTTTTCTTGGAATCTGATGCCCACAAAATGACCAAATAGGTATATTACATGTAAAACCAATGTGTGAAGAAGCAGAGGGATGACTTCAGATGTGTTAGACATAGCTGCTGTATTCCTGCATCCAGACATAAATAGTCTGTATCACTCTTGGTCTACATGTAATTTGTGACCAGCTATAACCAGCTATAACCCCCAGATATTTTTATGCTGTATTTGTACAATTGATTATTCCTTCCAGATTGTCTTGAATTTTTTTTTTTTTTTGAGATGGTTAATTTGCTTTCTTAATCCTTTTCCTAGGTTATTTTCCTACTCAAGATTAGATTGAATACCCCAGAGAGTTTTTCAAAGTTCACAGGCCCTTTCACTGACAATCTGCAAACTAAGGAACAGACTTTCAGGTCCCTTGAATCAATAAAAATACTGAACAAAAAATGTTGAACACAGTCTTTATCTGAATATTGTTGCAAACTGACTTTTTATTATAGCCAGGTAATCTCTGCTTCACTGAGCAATGTCTCCCTAAAAGGACGCACACAGAGAAGTCTTATTTTTGCCTCATGCAGGAAAATGCAATTTGAGACATCAGAGATATGTGTAGGGAAAGGAGGCAGAGTTTGGAGGCAGACCTGGTTTACGGCCGAGGTTTCACACTGGCTTTGGGTCTCAGCAAACTCGGAAACAACATCAGGAATCTCTTCTTCACCAAGCAATATAACCAGGAATGTGACTTTCAAAGGCTGCCAGACTACACTGACTCACTCTTCGCATTGAAAAGGGACAAAACTTCTAAAAGTATTATTCCCTCACTTGCTTTTACTACTTGACAGTGGTCCAAAACTTCCTATAACACTCACCAACAATTACATAGGCTGTCCAAGGACTATCTGTTGCCATGGGTATTTCATATGCAAAATGCAGGGCTCTATGTTCCCAGCAGCTCCTGTGAATTCCTCTGATTCTTGAATCAGCTCTTGTTGCAACAGCCAGAGGTGGAAGGGCTCATATAAAAAGAGAAAAGGTGAAAATGGATGTGCCTGCATGTTCTACCAGCCAAAGATATGGTCTAAGACACCTATTTATTACTGATTCTTTTAGCTGATTTTTTGTTATATAAGAAAACTCCAACTTTTTGAGGACTTGAAATGAGTTTACTCAGGTTCAGAACTTCTTTAGCTGTGGTACCTATGTTTTATCTCACCTTTTTAACAGTGTGCACCAAGTTGTAAATACAGCTTGCCCTGCCAATTTGAAATTGTGTGGCTGATTCAGCGTTGAAGTATATATTTCATTTCAGAATTCTCTTCCTCATGCAAAGCAGTTAAGCCCCTTAAGCAGTTATGTGCTTTCCAATGGGATACTGACTTGATTAAGTGCACTTTGCATATATTCAGGTGTGTTTCAAGGGTCCCAGTTTTGGTCTATGCTGGAGGAAATTGCGTCCCCTGGGCTTGTAAATCACTCCCCTTGGAAAGCATGTAGGCAAGATTTCTGTCCTTTACAGCAATCTGGGCTGGAAAAGCTGTACTGTGTTTTTTCTTGGGAACCTGTTTGATGCCAGCACTGCTAAATCTGAATAACTTCCTTATGTCACACCCAGAGCAGCTGGAAGAATTGGCTAGAGATACAGGAAGGACAAACAGACCCTATATAATATTTTGTTTGCAGTAATCCGAAGTTTTCACTAGGACTGAGACAGGACTTGCTGCTCCTGAGGGAAAAGCTGCCTAGGATTCAGTGAGGAGAACCTGACATGCCCAACAGGAAAATTCAGCACTGTCCAAACCTCTGGCTGCTCTCCTGATACTGAGTCAGGTGTCAGGAGACACCAGGCAGCCAAAATCAGCACGGTCTGAGTGAAGTTTTGCCTCTCTCCAGTGGTTTCCAGCACAGAGCACTGTTGACACAAACTGCCTCCACCCCACCACACCAGTGTGGATCCAGTGCCTCATGGTTCCAGTTTACTTTCCTGCTAGGGAGTGGATGTCAAAGAGGAAGGGATTTCTTTGAACCCAGAGGTTTTCTGCCCATCATGGACATAATGATTTCTCCAGGTGTTGTGAGCTCATCCTGTACCTCTCAGAGAGTGCTGTCTTTACTGTCTAGCCCACTGTTTGCTGTGGGATTTGGGGTGTTTGGCTGCTGGTTCTCTTGCAAGAGCCCTTGCAGTCTTGATGGTGCCACCCTATTTTGAACAGCCCCCAAGCTCAAAATAAAAGACTGTTCTTAAGTCCAAGAGGCCACAACACAGCTGGGAGGTTTTTAAGACCACTACTTTTCACTCTGCAACTATGTTTTAGCACTGCCTGCCCCATGTCAGTCACCTCCCATCACTGGAACTGCAGGTGTTTTCATTGGACATCCTTCCCATTCCTCCAGGATATACTCAGTTCTTAAACAAACCTTACTTACCATATTCTTACCGCATTTTTATGGTGGACTTCTTGTGCATGATGAGCTTTCTTTCAATTTTTCTTTTTTTTTTTTTTAACCTCAGGAACTGATGAGAAGAGGGAAATGCTTTGCCTTCTATTTCACAAATAAGAAAAACTTTATGGACCTAGATGAGACAGATACTAGCCCAGCTCTGGATTTCATGGCCATCTCACTTTACAGCCAGTGCAGAAGGCAGCCAGTGAATCCAGCCCTAAACAGAAGGTTTGCCTACAGCAGAGCAAAGGACATGAAATGAGTTGTCCCCTAGAAGAGCAGGTTAATCCCTAGGCTATTCTTCCTGCCAGCTTTTTGGAGACAACTTTTAGCCAGGCAGTGGGGAGGAAAGCTGAGTGTGTAATCTAGTAGCTGGCTGTCCCCCAGGCATTTCTTGTGTGATCTCCAACAGCTCTTTTATGCTGCCAAATCATACCCCTGCCACCACATGATGAGCTCTGACTTGAGTTAACTTATTTCAGAGATGGGAGAACCTGATCTCACAAAAATAATAATAATAATTTTTTTAAAAGGCAAACAAAGCCACAAGGAAGAGAAAGGACAAAGTTGTGCATCCTTGCACACAACAAATGAAGGGTTACTTTGCCATCTACTTGGGGGTGGAATCATCTGACCACATAGGAGTTGTGAAGGTGAAAATGAGGCTGTGAGATCATGTAATTAGGCAGTTTTCCCCCCTAAACTAAAAACTAAATTAAATATAGACATTAAATAGTTCAGTTAATTAGAGTGCCACAGTGTAGTCTCTTCTCATACTCTAATTTGTGCCATGTTGAAAGTGACTGCTTCCTCCACCTCTGCCTCCTTATGAATAAACCATATGTTTTCTGAATCAACTCATCCAATTATATCCTAATTGTTTTTAGGAGTACATCTCCCTACTACATTAATTGTCATACAAGGATTTACACACAGGGTCAGATCCCACTGGTGATATTTTAATTATTATCACACTGCAAACACGGTCTTTAATAGCTTGTTAACACACCAGAGGGTTTAGCAACCTTCTATCAGCAAACAGATACAAACCAGGATGTTTTCTGTCAGGATTTTGGTGACCTCTTTGATAATTTCCTTATAGCATGCCTGAAGAACATGGATAGAACACGGACAGGCCTCAGAAGCCCAAGATGGGTATTGGAATGCATCTGGGGATATATCTGACACCACCACTCCCACAAGGATGTCTGACATGCATTGAGTAACACAAATTGCACCCAGTGAAGAGGAGGGGTGGTCGTCTCACTTTGTTACAGCTGCATTCCTGAAGTTTGGAGGGTCACATAAGCTTTACAATTTGCATTTAGCCAGGTAGTTGCAGATTTAAATGGAGTTTAAAATAAACACTGAAGAAGGATTTGGTTTCTTAGCTGCCACTGACATTCAATGGGGCTTATCCTCCTGCCATCACTTTGCTGCTGTTGAGTATGCATCTCTCCCATGTGAATTTTAATACCTTCCAATAAGGTGTGTAGTGAAAGACAGGGAGAGGACAAGAAATGCTGGAACTTGCAATGTCATACCCATATTTCAGATTAATAAGCCTAGAACTTTGTTAAAAATAGGTCTTTACAACTATTTTAGTTCTATTGGCCATATGATAATTTTTACAGCAATCAGGTTTTTTCTTTTTTTTTGATTGCTCCCTTATAAAGAAAAAGTATCAGGAAAAAAAATAACACCTTTAGAGTCAAACAAATCTTTAGGCTTGAACAAAAACATTTATATTTAGAAGAGCCTTGAGTTTTCAAAGTACACTCATAAGCAGAAGAGTTTTGGTGTCTTGGGTTATAGAACCAAAAAAATGTGTATTCTATTTCATCTGTTAAAAGCAGTTGGGGAAATGTGATTTTTTTCTTTATATCTTATAACTGCCAGGGGAGGGGGGGTGGATGCTTACTGATAATGGCCCTGCTGTTCAAACTGTGTGGGGCAGTGTTTCTTATCTCTATCCCCACCATCCTCCCTCCAGGGGATATCAGCTGATAATGGCCCATTAAGGCTCACCAATCACATGACACATTCCATCACCCCATTGTGAGATGCTCCACCCAGTGTTGGGGGGGAGCCCAGACTTCCTACCTGGATAAAAGGGAGACTGAAAACACCAGAGGGTCAGTCCTACACTGGATTCCTCAGAAGAAGACTGGACCCATCTCGCCATCACCGGACTTTTCTATGGGATCATCTCTACTCCACAGAA